>WAAF01017739.1:0-19616 GCA_013400475.1 Tricholaema leucomelas
TGCTGAGTTCTATCCAAGGCAGGAGGCAGTACAAGTTGAAAGCTTGTGGGTAACAATTAAGGGATGTGGGAAAGGAGATTAAATTGTTGTGGGCATCTACTATAGATCACTAAACCAGGAGGAAGATGTTGATGAGGCCTTCTACAGACAACTGGAGTTAGCCTCTAGAGCTAGCTTCTTGATACTCATGGGTGACTTCAGTCACCCTGATATTTGTTGTGAAGATCACACAGCCAGGCACAGACAGTCCAAAAGGCTCTTGCAGTTTTTCATTGATAACTTCTTGATGCAGATAGTGGAGGAACCAACAAGGAGAAGTACATTGCTGGACCTTGTGTTAACGAATAAATAGAGACTGGTTGAGGACATTAATGAAGGAACAGCCTTGGGGACAGTGATCATGACATGGTGGAGTTTAGTATTATACAGGGTAGAATCAGACCAAGAAGTAGAATTACAACCCTGGACTTCTGCAGAGCTAACTTTGTGCTCTTCAGAGACATGCTTGAAGAAATCCTGTGGGCTAAGGCTCTAGAGGGTAAAGTAGCTCAAGAAAGTTGGTTAATTTTTAAAGACCACTTCTTCCAAGCCCAAGCTAGATGTGTTTCCCTGAGTAAAAAATCAGGTATATGTGCTAAGAGACCTGCATGGCTGAGCAAGGAGCTCCTGAAGAAAATCCCAGGGAAGAAAGAAACTTACAAGTAATGGAAGAAGAGATTTGTCGCTTGGGAGAACTATAGAGAACTTGTCAGGGCATGTAGAATGCACCAAGGAAAGCCAAAGCCCTCTTGGAAATGAAGCTGGCAAAGGAAGTTAAAGAGAGCAAGCAAGACTTCTTCAAATATATCAGTAGAAAAAGGAAGTACAGGGAAGATGTGGGGCTACTGCTGAACGAGGAGGCAGCCCTGATAACTGAGGATGCAGAGAAGGCAGAGTTGCTGAATGCCTTCTTTGCTTCAGTCTTTACACCTAAGACTGAACTCTCCTATGCACTCCAGACCATGGATGAAGGAGAGGAAGCCTGGAGGAGGGAATGCTCCCCAGTGATCAGTGCAGACTGGGTTAGGGATCAGTTACACAAATTAAACATTCACAAGTCCATGGGCCCTGATGAGATGCACCCAAGGGTGCAGAGAAAACTGGCTGAGGTTATTGCTCTGCCACTCACCATTTTTGCCAAATCGTGGCAGACAGGAGAGGTGCCTGAGGACTGGAGAAGAGCCAATGTCACTCCAGTCTTCAAAAAGGGCAAGAAAGAGGTTTCAGGGAACTATAGATCAGTCAGCCTCACCTCCATCCCTGGAAAAATGGTGGAGCATCTCCTTATGGAGGGCATCTCAAGGCACTTGGAAGAGAAGGTTATCAGGAGTAGTCAGCATGGGAGGCTTGGCTGATACATCTGAAGGCTGTGCAGCCATCCAGTGAGAGCTGGACCGACTGGAGAGCTGGGTACAGAGGAACCAAATGAGATTCAACAAAAACAAGTGCAGAGTTCTGCACCAGTACCGACTGGGAGGTGATCTGCTGGAGAGTCCTGTGGAAAGGGACCTGGGAGTCCTGGTGGATAACAAGTTATCCATGGGACAGCAATGTGCCCTCGTTTGGAGAAGAGAAGACTGAGAGGAGATTTAATACATGTTTATAAACATCTGAGGGCTGGTCAGGAGAGGAGGACAGGCTGTTCTCACTTGCTCCCTGTGATAGGACAAGGAGCAATGGATGTAAGCTGCAGCACAAGAGATTCCACCGAAACACAAGGAGGAACTTTACTGTAAGGGTCACAGAGCACTGGAACAGGCTGCCCAGAGAGGTTGTGGAGTCTCCTTCTCTGGTGACTTTCAAGTCTAGATGCATTCGTCTGTGATCTGTGCTAGATTGTGTGGTCCTGCTCAGGCAGGGGGGGTTGGACTTGATCTCCTTGGGTCCCTTCCAGCCCCTAACATTCTGTGATCCTGTGATCTTTTGGAACATCCCTCTTACATGGAGAGACCGAGGGAGCTGGGGTGCTTTAGCTTGGAGAGGAGGAGACTGAGGGGTGGCCTCATTAATATTTATAAATATGTAAAGGGTGAGTGCCAGGAGGATGGAGCCAGGCTGCCTTGGTGATGCCCAGTGACAGGACAAGGGGCAATGGGTGGCAGCTGAGGCATGCTAAGTTTTATGTAAAGATGAGGAGCAATTTTTTCACTGTGAGGGTGACAGGACACTGGAATAGACTGCCCAGGGGAACTGTGAAGCCTCCCTCTTGAGTTATTCAAAACCTGCCTGGATGTGTTCCTGTGTGATCTGGTATAGGTGAAAGTCTCTGGAGAAGGAGACTCCATAACCTCTCTGGGCATCATGTTCCAGTGCTCCATCACTCTCATGATGCACCCCAGGATGCCATTGGCTCTCTTGGCCACAATGGCACATTGCTGTTCCATGCAGAACTTGCTATCCACCAGGACTCCAAGGTCTTTCTCCATTGAGCTGCTTTCCACTAAGGTAGTCCCCAACCTGTACTGGTGCTTGCTTTTACTCCTCCCCAGATGCAGGACCCTGCATTTGTCCTTATTGAACTTCAGGGTTAGCATGAGTCCAGAGGAGGGCCACGAAGATGATCAGAGGGCTGTAGCACCTCTCCTTTGAGGACAGGCTACAAGAGTTGGGGCTGTTCAGCCTGGAGAAGAGAAGGCTTCGAGGAGACCTTATAGTAGCCTTCCAGTATCTGAATGAGGCCTACAGGAAGGCTGGGGAGGGACTATTTACAAGCTCTTGTAATGACAGGATGAGGGATAATGGGTTTAAACTGGAAAAGGGGAGATTCAAACTAGATGTTAGGAAAGGGTTCTTTACAGTGAGGGAACTAGATGATCTTTGAGGTCCCTTCCAACCCAAACCATTCTGTGATTCTATTCCATGATTCATATGGTTAGCCTTTGTCCAGTGCTCCAGCCTGTCCAGATCTCATTGGATGGCAGCAGAGCCTGATGGGCTGTCAGCCACCCCCCCAAATTTTATATCGTCAGAGAACTTGCTAATAAAGATACTGAACAAAACTGGACCCAGTATTGGTCCCTAGGGAACACCACTGGTTACAGGCCTCCAACTTGACTCTCTGCCACTGATCACAACCACTCTGAACTCTGTTGTGGAGCCATTTTTTGATCCATCCCAGGACAAACCATCTATGCACATCTCTTGAACTTTTCTATGAGGATGTTATGCGAGATGTTATTTTCTATGAGGATGTTATTGCTGAAGTCAAGGTAGATGACATCCACAGCTCTACCTTCATCTACCCACTTGATTATGGTATCATAGAATGTTACCAGATTAGTCAAGCAAGATCTCCCCTTGGTAACTCCTGAGAACCCTCTTTTCTTCCATGTGGTTAGAGATGGCCTTCAGACTGAACTGCTCCATCACCTTTCCAGGGATGGGGGTGAGCCTGACTCACCTGTAGTTGCGTGGGTCTTCCTTCTTGACTTTTTTTGAAGACTGGAGTGACATTGGCTTTCTTCCAGTCATCAGACACCTCTCCTGTTCTCCATGAGAAATGATAGAGAGAAACTCAACAACAATATCAGCTAGTTCTCTCAGCACACCTGGATGCAATGATTTGGGCCCATGGACGTGTGTGTTTTCAATTGGTACAAGCGATCTCTAACCCTGTCCTGACTGACTAGTTGTCCCAGTTTAAGGCCATGAGCTACCCAGGCCTGGAGGGCAGAAATTAGTCTTACTCCTCTTGAAGAGTAAGAATGAGGATACTGCACACTGATTGGAAGTTTAAAGAGAGATTCTATTTACAAGAGCATATATACAAAAGGTAGAACAAGTACATTCACAACCTAGGCCACATCCATTGGACCAAGACCCATTAGGCCCAAACAGTCCTTGGAATCCTCTACCATTTCCACCCTCAGTCAGCCTGAAGGTAGGCTGAAACTGCCCTCCCCAGCTGAGGCCTGCAAGGCCTCAGTAGGCCGCATGATGCAGCTTACAATTCCCTGCCAGTTAGAAACCATCTCCTCCACAAACCAAGAGTTAAGAAGGGCCGTGCTGTTCCCTGAGGAAAGGAGTGAAGGGAGGGAAGGCAGGGAGGAGAAGGGAAGGGTATCATCAGGCACTGCATTATAAGCTAGGATACCAGAAGATGGAATAGAATAACAATATTACAGTATTTTGGGACAATCATATCCATCCCCCTGGGATGGGTCTGGTTTTGTTAAGGAAGATCTAGGACCCCTCAAACTACCACACTAGTGGAGTGTCGTCTTCTCTCCAGTTCTGCTCCTCACTGAAGTTCTTGAGGGCTTGTTTTAGGAGTAAAGACTGAGGTAAAGAAGGCATTCAGCAACTCTGCAATCTCCCAGATTGTTCAGTAGTGAACCCACATTTTCCTTGATCTTCCTTTTGTTACTGATATATTTGAAAAATCTCTTCTTGTTTTCTTTCTCCTCCCTGGCAAGACTCACTTTGGAGAGGGCCTTGGCCTTTCTTGTTGCGTCTCTATATTCTCTGGTAATATTTCTGTAAACTTCTCAATTGACCAGACCTTTTTTCTACATATTGTAAACCTACTTTTTGTTTCTGAGCTTTTCCAAGAGCTCCTTGCTTATCCATGCAGGTCTTCTGCCTCCCTTACATTTTTTTTTTTTCCAGTGGAATACATTTTTGCTTGAGCTTGGAGGAGGCACTGTTTGAATGTTAACTTGGCCCCCTTCCTTCTAGAGCCCTAGTCAACCAGATATTTCTAAGTGGAGTTTTGAAGAGGGCAAAGTTAGCCCCCTTATGCATATCTCTTAGCTCTGATGAGGTCAGGGACTGGGTAGTCTCTGCTTGCTGCTTGAGTTCACTCCTGCTGATCTCCCAGTTGATGGACCAGCCCCTTGATCAGAATCCTTCTTGTCCCTTACTAGTTGATGATAGGGTCCTATTGATCTTCTTGTTCACTGTTTGTTTTCCAGTCCTGAGGCAGTCACTTGGGTTGTTGTTTGGGCCCCCGTCTTAACCATAGTATCCTCAAGTGATGCTTGGGGCCTGCCTCAGCCACAGTCCTCTTAGAATACTGAACCGTGGCTCAGTAAGTACAGGCCAGGCCCCAGTATTGTGCAGGAAGTTGCTGGTTTTCATTGATGTAGGTGAGACACCTTTCTGTGAGGGGGTGAATCAGTTTAGCAGGATTACTCACCTCTTCTGAGCTGAAGTCCCAGACTGTGGGAGGTGATAAGCATCCTAGAAATCAGCCCAAATCCTTCCACACACCCTGCCACCCAGGAACTGTCTGCCTCAGGGAACATTTCAGTATTTCCTCACCCAAAAGCATGCCATGATGGCATCAGGTTCCGCAAAGCCTGTAACATGTCACTGATATTGATCAACAGTATTAAAGAGCTCACATAGGAATGAACCAGAACCTTGAGGACCTGCATAATGAAGCTCTCTATATTCATCTCAGGTGGGGAGAAGGAAAGCCCCACATTACAACTAAAGAGACACCATATACTGCCACCAAGCTAGCCAAATTGAAAAGGGACTATAGATGCCTCTCTAAAGAAACTGAAACAGAATTTGTATGATGTATATCCCTGAGTGGGTGAGATCAAATTCTATTAAGTGAAAAGGAAGCAAATGGGTACTGCTTCCACGGTGTTTTCTTAATAACAGGTGATAACTGAACTCTATGGTCTCTTAAGCAGTATGCAGGGTACTGGGCTGGGGGATTAAACCCTTTATATAGGGGGATCCCATGGCAGTCATTGGCACAGATGATCAACTGATACAAAGTGTAGACAAAGCAGCCTGCTTGTAAATGATTAATAAAAGAAAATTAATTCCTGGTTGTGAAATCATATCCCAATGGTGCTGCCAGTGAACCCTGACATCATGACCACCTAAATAAGGGGTCTCCCACAGACACGTAAAAGTACGGGGATTAATCTGCAGAGGACTATAGAATCCGGTAGATGGGATCGGTAGAAATACCAGAAGGATTCATGAGAGAGGGAAATTAAGGCAGTGCTTCCTTGAATTCCCCCTTTAATCACAACCTTTCTCCGTCTCAGTCAAGTAATAAAAAGGTTTGGACATGGTGGGAGGTGGCACAAGAACTGATAGATTATAATAAGAAATAGGGTCCTGTAAAAACCTTTTGAGGAGAAACCAAGAGTAATCTGCTGAGTTAATGAACTGCCCACCAATCATCCTAAAACTGATAAGGGTAGGCAGCCCACGACGCAGCAGCAATGGTGGCTTTTTGGAATAAAAAAGGGAGTTCCCTGGGATGTAATGGATGGTTTACCTCTTAAAAAATTGAGTAACTGGTAGTTAGGTAGAAATTCAAACCAGCACTTGCAGTACAGAAAAAAGGCCTCACCCATCACACCCACACTCCCCTGACCCCAACCAGCTAGCGATGCTGGCAATGAGACAAGCAAGATTGTTCTCCAGGAGCAGGGAAACTAAAACCTCAATTCCTCAGCAGTGGGCAGGGGGGTGGAGAATGGATTTTTATCTGACAGCTCACTTAGACTAACAGAAATGATTCACTGATAGCAGCTATTGCAGGTCCTAAGCGTGCTCTAGTGACCATTTTCATTGACACCAGTGCACAGATCTCTGCTCTGACTGAGACAGACACACAAAGGTGCGGAGTCACTCCCTTAGGGAGGAGATTTTGTGTCTTGGATGCTTTGAGTCAACAAAAGTCATGCATGTGGCTCTGGTAAAGCAGACTTTGCCAGGAGAAGAAAGTAATGGTGATTGGGAACATTCCAGCTAATTTACTGGGAATGGATGTCCTGAAGGGAAGGGGGTGGAAGGATTCAGAAGGATTGTTTTGGAATTTTGGAACCCTTAGCTGAATGTCAGCCTGCTTCAAATTGCCCCCATTTTGCCATTCAGCAAAGTAACTAATGTTAAACAATACTCTCTCCCACTGGGAGCAAAGAAATGTATCAAACCAGTTGTACAAGAAATGTGAGAGGGAGGAGTGGTGCTTAATTCTCATTCTCCTTTTAACTCTCTGTTTTGGTCAGTGAGAAAGTCCAGTGGGAAGTGGAGACTCACTGTGCATTTTGTGAGGTGAAATACTGACAGTGACCCTTTGACTGCTGCAGTTCCAAACCTGGCCAAACTTCTAACAGCAATTCAGAAGGAATCTCATTCAATTATGTCAACCACTGATGTTAAAGATATGTTTTTCATGGTACCTTTGCAACCAGAAGACAGATAATTTTACATTTACATGAGACGGCCAGCAATACACTTTTACTTGTTACCCCAAGGATTCAATCACTCTCCCACATTGGCCCATCACGCTTTAGCTCAGGATCTGGAAAAAATACCAAAAGCTGACAGTGTAGCTGTCTGCTACTATATTGATGATATTCTTGGGGGGAGGGCATGAAGCAGAGGAAATAGGGGCAACCCAATAGAATATAATCTGTTATTTGGAGAGTTTGGGTTTGCAGATACCCCTAGGAAAGGTCCAGAAGCCCTCACAAGAAGTAAAGTTCTTGGGAATTTGGTGGGAAGGGAGAATGACATGCATCCCACCCAATACCCTTACTTCTTAGATCAGATTAAAATGCCTGAGACAAAAAATTACCTGCAGCGTGCTTTAGGATTATTAGTGTTTTGGAGGAAATATATCCCAGACTTTTCCGTCATTGCTAAGCCTCTTTATGATATACTTAGGAAAGGGGTCAAACGGGAATGGACTGCTTCCCAGGAAGAAGCTATGAAATTGTTAATTTTTGAAGCAATAGCACACCAAGCTCTTGGCCCTATCCACTCTTCAGATTCTTTTCAGGTGGAATGGGGATTTGATTTATCAGGACTGTCAGTACACATATGACAACTGAGACCAAAGGGGTCCACATAACCTGCAGAGTTTTTTTTTCTTGTGGGTTTAAGGATGCTGAGAAGAGATGTACTGCTTGGGAGAAGGGTTTGTTTGTGGTCAGTCTGGCTCTCATAGAAGTGGCTACTTCCAAGAGCAGGTTGTTCTTACAGCAACAACCAATTGTATTAAGAGGTCCATTCAAAATTATAAAAGCAGTCACAACTGGGACTTCTCCCCTGACGGGGTGGCCCAGAGAGGCTCACCATGAAAGTGGTATGCTAGTATAATATTTTCTCAGTAACTGAAACACCTTTTAAAAAACCTAGCTATACAAGAGATGGAGAACCTGGACAGTGACCAAGGCAAACCTGCCTCCGTCTTTCAGGTGGCCCCTCCATTTTCTCAGGATTGGTTAGTACCTGTTTTACAGATGCTTCTGCTAAGAGAAAGAAAAATATGAAAATATCAGGCAGTATCACTTCATACCTCTTCTGAAGAACAGGTCATAACAGAGGGGGAGAGGATTGCCCAAGTTGGTGAATTAATTACAGTATGGAGTGCTTTCCAGCATGAAGCACAAGCTACTATTCCTGTCCATATATACACTGATTCCTGTGCTGTGTTCAAGGGATGTACTGAATGGCTCCCTTTCTGGGAGAAAAATGGATGAGACGATAACAGAATTCCAGTGTGGCGAAAGGAAAAATGGCAAGTAATCTTAAGTATTGTTATCCAAAGAAACTTTGCTGTGGGATGGGTGGCTTCTCATCAGGTTGATGGTGGTTCAGCAGGAGAATGGAATAACTGGTCTGATGAGTTAGCAAGTGTAGCACCTGTGCAAAAGGGACAAATTACAGAAGATTGGGAATTCCCATTAGAATGGTTGCATGTAAAGCACAAACACACAGGAGCCAAGGATCTTTGTCTTGAAGCCCGTGCCCAAGGCTGGCATGTCACCGGAGAAATGTGCAAAACTTGCATATCAGCCTGTCAACAATGCTGCATATGGTTTGGGAGTTTCCACTCCCCCTCTAGATTAACCAGACTAACTCAGATGGCTGGAAGTTAAAGAATGAAACTATATTTGCAGCGTGCACAAGTATACAAGCATATATACACAATATATACAGATATTTACGGTTATATGCAAGGTAAAAGCAATACAGAAATTCAGAATCCCTCCCAAACAGACAGACTGCCCCAGAGGGCTCCCGACAACCCCCCCACACTCCTTTCCTCCCCCTCAGAAATAACCAGATAAATCTCTGTATAGTTCACGTGATACATCTGCAGAGATCTGAGGTGAGATGTCCAAAGCTGACAAGGAGGTTAGAGGAAATCGTTAGATCGGGTTACATATGCAAAGGAGTTCAGGCAAGATGCAACCAGACACATAGAATGATGGAGGAGAAGTGAGTGCCTTATCTTATATTTTGATTCTTTATGTCCCTCAGTAGAACAAATGACTGATATAGGCATCACTATATTATTTTTCTTTTCACAGACAAGGATCTAATTTCTTTCATTAAAATATTTCAATTAGCCTCAAACAAGCACAGGCTTGAAAGACATCCCTTAGAGGGATGTTGCATTTTCAAGAGGGCAAAAGGCTTGTGGGAGGCCTGGCAGGTGGACTGTATTTGCCCCTCTAAGAGATCAGGAAGTAAATGGTTTGTGTTGGTAGAAGTGGAAATAACATTAGGGTAGTCTAAGCAGAAGCTTTTAACAGGGCTTCAGGAGAAAACACTGAAAAGGCTTCAAGAATGGTTCGGAACTTTTCCAAAGCCAGGAGAATTAGAGCCTGATAACAGCTGTCATTTCACAGCCAGAGTGGTACAGAAATGGGCAAGAAGCAAAGGAATTAAATGGACTTTTCACACCCCGTATTATCCTTAAGCTAATGGGATCATATAAAAAAACAATGATCTCTTAAACTATTTTTGAAACCACATGAGGGTAATTGGGATGTCCACTTGTGGGAAGCTGTAAAACATGTAAATGACAGATGGGGAATAAATGGATGCCCCACAAACACCTCCTTCTGCCCAAAAGCTTCTACTCTAATCCCCTCATTAAAGGGACCAGATGATTCTAAGAACCCATCTCACTTCTCAGGAGAGCCTATTCTGGTGGAACTTGCCGCCATGGGAAGCATGCCACTGGTACTAAAACCCCACTTAATGCATACGCATGAGTAATCTCCGATGCCCTGGCCAAGGACCATTGGATAAATATCCACTGGACAATTCCATCATTTTAATTTTGCCTCTGAGAGGCAAGGTCTCTTGTTTTTCTTTTGCAGGAGAACCCTGAAGAACCCGGAGAAGTGCACAGAAGGCACCTGGATGACAAAGTGGAGGCCTAAATTTTAAAATGACCAATCATGTAGTTGGTCTGATGTTTGGACTGGTAATACTTTTCTGCATCTTACCACTGACCTGTAACCAAAAGAATGCTGAATGGCCTCCGTCTGAAGCCATTGTCTCTTGGTTTCTAGAGCCACTTACTCTCTAGTTCATTACCCCAAAGATCATCTCCCAGTGTTGTAATGCATGGCACTGGAGCGTGCCACCTACTTGAGTGGGACAAAACGAATCACATTAGAGTCCTGACTGGAATAATTGGAGAAAGGAATCAGGTAGGATGCAGAAAAGTAGAAGGATCTCTTTATGAAGAGCCTCCTCAATTAGAGTTGCTGGAAATCTTTTTGACCCAAATTTGACAACCGAATTCATCCCAACATCACTGCAGAGCTTTGTCTTCTACAGATTGGAAATATGACAAGCAAGAGTCCCTCATCATGTGTTGCCACCAAAAATATGTCAGTAACTACACCCTCAACCCGAGTACTTACAATGTTGAAATCACCAGATTCTGTGGGAATGAGAAAAGTGACTTGGTACAACTTCACTTTGACTAAGGCTGTCTCTGTGGTGTGCAATTGGCAAATTTGTCCACCAGATCAGTCTAGCCTATTAAGCCTAATATTCAAATTTAAAATAAATACCACCACAAAGCCTCCAGTGATGCTTGTTGCAGTAGTCACACATCACAGTGTGGATACTTTCTTTACACTAACTAGCAAAAGTGAAGTTTTATCTTCTTTTACAGTGGCATGGGGTGACAACATCACAATACAATGCAGGCTGATTACTGAATCCTTTGTTGAACCCACAAAGAGTTACAGAACTGGACTGCAGTGCCCTGTGTTGTGCGAAAATTAAAGCCAAGATTGCTGGCTAAATCTGACTTCTGAACAGTATTCCCACAAGGTCATGTGTGGTAAAAACAATACAAGGTACTGGGGACAACTCATCTGCTATCCTGCTCTGGCAGGGGGATTGGACTAGGTGATCTTTGAGGGTCCCTTCCAGCCCCTGACATTCTGTGATTCTGTGAAAAGAAATGTTGTAATACCTACTACACAACCAACTGTTGTGCTTAGTCCTAAGATTTTTCTAAATTGGACCATATACAATCAGAAATACAGGCCAACAACAAGTGTTCAGTCCAGTATGGTCCTTTAAACAAGTTGATTTGCTAATGCAGAATAATGTTTCTGAGATTCAGACAGTTTGCTCACCTTTCCTAAAAAACGTCTTCCGAGAGATAGACAACCTTCATGAGGAATCAGATTCCGTCTAAGAAATGAATGCAGAGGGATGTAGCTGGTGTTTTGGGCACAGGATTGGGAGTTCTAAATAGTATTGATTCAAAGGTATTGGTGAACAAATCGGCTACTACAACTAGTGATCTGGCTAAGTTACAGCAGCCTCTGAAATATTCCCTGTTGGCTTTGGAAACTAACCAGTGTCTGCTATTGAATGTATTACCGTAATGGGGAAAAGTGAATGTAAAAAAGATCAGTAATTGATTGTAGATGAATTTGGTGTGATCCAAAATAACCTCTCTCTGGCTCTCAATTGTATCCAGGTTCAGCTGTGGATGCAATCAGTAGCTGCCTCAATCATAAGAGAAGGTGAAGAAGGCACTTGGCCTACTGAAATTCAGAAAATAGTTTGAGACAGTGGCACTGACTTTGAAAGAGAACTCCAATCCTGGTGGACCTCGGTAAATTTCACTTATGATCCTGACACCAACACAGCTACAACTTTCTTGTTAGCCATATACAATGTGTCAGTATACTCAATTCACCTTGTTATTGCATTAGGACTATACCACAATGGAACTGTACTCTATCCTTTTGAGCATAGAATATGGGCCCAAAAGGTGGATAAGAAATGGCAAACTGTGGATTTAGAATAAGGTTTCATCTGTGAGAGTAATATAATCGGAGGCCAGGATATTTGCTTGAACACTGAACAGAGTATTTGTCATCTTCAGCTTCATCCTGATGAAAACCCTGAAACAGTGCTTGTGTATTTTGGCAAAGGCTGTGTATGTTTCAGGACTGCTTGTGATTTGGTGTCTGTAGACAATGTGTATGTAAAAAGTAAGAATCATTCAAACTTCTATGCTTGCAATTTCACTGACATCACTGGATGTGACTTTCTTGTACAACTCCAGTCACATCCTACCAGCTTTTGCAATCTAACTACACACTGATTCATGAACTGTTGCCGGTAACCATTGGGATAAATTTCACTTTAGTAAGGCAACTGCTACAACACCAGTATTTCATCAGAATTTTGGAAATGGTCAGAGATAGTGGACAGAAAACCTTGTTCATCACAACATGGAAGAAATACACTATGTTTTGAAAAGAATGCAGAGCATAGATGGTGTGACACACTTTTCAAATGGTTGCCTACTTCTACAGGCATCATGAACCAGTTGTGTCACCTCATCATTGTTTTTGGCTTTGATCTGTTTTGTTCTGTCAGTTATACTGTATATCACAAATCAGAGAATGATGAATCAGATAACACATTCGACATGAGTACTTGATGCATATAATCTACTCATTGTCCCATCTAACATTGACATCCCCAAATTAATCTATACCAAGATTGATTGAGATGGAAAATTATTTAAGATGAGAAGATTTCTTTTCATGTGTATTTAAAACTCATTGATGTCTTTTATAAATTGTTTGATAAAATAATAAGAATACTTTTAAAATAATTTTTTCTCCCTCCCTATTACTTTTCCCTTTCTACTTCTCTGTCTCTCTGTCTGTTTCTCTCTCTCTCTCTGGCTCATGCTACCATCATGCAATTCCAGTGGTAACTCTGAGACATGGAGGAGTGTAAGGAGCGGTCCAAAGAACATTATCTGTGTCATCATTGTCATCAGGGATTGGGACTCCCATGCCCCAAGGACTTGGACTGATATTCAGGCTAACATTTTAGCATGAGTATTGCAGCAGCCTACTCAATAATAAGTTACTGATTAAGTTACTGTGAGAGACTACATCTTGTCTCCCTCGTACATGTAAATCAACAAAGATAAAGATCGTCTTTGCTCATGTGGTTTGCTGAAATGCCATGGGATGTGTATTGAAGTGAGGGGGAAAGCCCACTGCCAGTGCTGGACCCCTGCAGGCACGAGGGCTCCTGGGATGTGCAACAGTTTTTGTAAACAACCTGCCTGATGGGTCAGCTCTGCCCACTGATAATACACCTGGCAGTCACTTATGCGGTAATGTGGCTAGGATGGCCAGGGTGAACTGCTAAAAACTGAATAAAAGACACTGGGCCTATACCAGCTTTAGTGAGTGTGGAAGAGGGTGAGTGAGTGGGAGAAGACATTACCATGGACATCCAACCTGGAAACAGCAGCCTAGGAACGTTCTCTCCATCATCACCACCAGCCACCATGCTGTGCCCTATGTTTTGCTTGCTGTAAGAAGAAGAACTCCTGAAGAAGAGCTCCACTGAAGACATCATTCACTAGAAAATCACCCCTGGGTAACACAAACTGACAAGGACTTGGACTTTGGAAACCTCTTCTGGACCGGGACAGTTACTGAGTCTGTACAATGCAATGCGGTCTCCATGGATTTGAAGGTGCAGGCCCTGCAGGAAGAGACCTGCCTGGTACCAACAGTCTGTAACTGCCAAGCTTGGTGGACGAATCTGCTGTCCACGATTACTGCTTCAGAATGAAGGAACATAACTGCTGCCAAAAGGGACTGATGCCCTGGTGTTGCTAAGGGAACCATGAACATTACTGAACTTTGCTCATTATAATGTCATTATAATATGAAAACACACCTCCTGGCCTAAGGCTACCTGCCTCCAAGGCAGTGGTGCCTTGGGCACACCTCCTTAGGCCCAGACCACACCTCAGTCATTCCTTCTTGAGCATGTGTGGAAGCCTTACTCATGGGGGGGCAGATAGACACAGAGTTCAGACATCAGCAGGTATGAAATTGATTATAGAAGATGTCTCCCTAGCAACGGGACAAGAAGAAGAAGGAGAGTTTTCCCCACTAGGAACAAGGAGAAAGAAAAGATTAGAAGGACCAGCAGGACTGGACCTGGAGCCAAAGAGATGTCTTTGGACCCTTGCATTGGTGGTAGCTATAAACCTCTTTCTTTTTTCTCTCTTCACTTTACTCTATTTTACCTTTCTCCTTTCTCCTCTCACTTTTCTCTACATCTTATGGACAAACAATAAAGTTTTACTGGTGACTGAAGTGAACCTCTGGTGTGATCACCTGAGTTTTTGCACTTTGAGATCACACTAACAAACCATCACAAGTACACTGTTTGGACAGTGACACGTTCAGCAAATCTCCCACGGAACAGCAGGGCTCCCAACATCAGGAAAAAATACATAGCCATTATCTCTCTAGGCATATCCCAAAACAAAGGAAATATTCCAAAACAAGGCAATGCTGCTAGCAAGCCAATGACCAGCATAAAATCTTGTGTCTTAACTAAAAGAGGCTTAAAGCAAAACTGCAGTTATGTTAGAATTTCCCAGTCATCGCACCCAAGAGGAGTGTGGTGGTTTGGCAGAAGCAGAAGCAAACAAAAATGTTATTCTCTACTTCCCATCAACAAAGAATAATCAGTCTTGTCCTTGATATGCCTAAGGACAGTGCCAAAGAGTTACTCCATTACGTTTCCAGGGATGGAGGTGAGGCTGACCATTTTATAGTTACCTGGGTCTTCCTTCTTACCCTTTTTGAAGACTGGAGTGATGTTTCCCTTCCTCCAGTCCCCAGATATTTCTCCTATCCTCCATGACTTAGCAAAGATGGTGGAGAGTGGTCTTCCAATGACCTCTGTCAGCTCCCTCAGCACCTGTGGGTGCATCTCATCAGGACCCATGAATTTATGGATGTCCAGATGTCATGGAGGGGGATTCTGCCACCTACGCCGATTTGTGGTGAAGGAGAGAAATGAATTGGTGCGAGATAATTATGTATAAAAATATATATTTATTAAATCCAATATTCTGAATTCTCGTCACCCCCAAACACTATATTTAATATTAAATGGATCTTTTCACGGTTATGGACTGACCTTATGGGAATAATAACACAATATGGCTTATTAATAACTATATTACAATAACTAGCATACAACTATTAACAGACTATTAACAGAGAGAGTTTTCCCTGCAGCTCAATGCCTCTTGGGGTCAATATACTATTTGCCCAGCAGAGTGGGCTGAAACTCTTTCTGCTCTATGGCAGGAGACTACAAATATTACAGAGGTATTAAAGCTTCTACTCACAATTCTGATTAATCATCAATAATCATCAATCACCCTCCGGGGCTATGTCAACAGCCTATTTACCTAGCGTCCGAACCTCAGGGGAACTTTGCCCATGGACCTGTGAGGATGGAAATCTTCCCGGCTTCAGGGGAAAGGAATTCTTCCCGGCTTTAGGGGAGATGAATAATCCTCCCGGCTTCTGGGGAGAGGATGCAGTCTTCCCAGCTGTCTGGGGAAATGAATACAGTCTCTGACCTTTTTCTCCTGGCAAGGATGCTTTGTCTGCCTTGCCTCCTGTCTCCTTCTGGATGCTTTGTCCAGGGACTGGTCCAGGGACTGTTGGCAGGACCTTGGGCGCCGGAGAAGGATGCCGTGCAGTCTAAGCACGGTTCTCACGCTGGCTGGCAGGCTGATCGCGTGTGCAGACAAGAGGGTCTGCTTCTGGTATCTCGGCAGCAATGGCTTTTACCAGGTAATGAAGGCAGCGGGCAAGGTGTGTACGGCTGGCTGGGGAGTCTGAGCTCCTTAGATAATAACAGGCAATGCAGGATCAAGTCCTGATTAGCTCCCCACAGCTGGCTGGGAGATTCTGTCTCCATAACAGCATATCAGGTGTGCCCGAGTGTAAGCTATTGTGAGCAGGGCGGGGCCCAAGCACAGGGCCTGAGCATGAGTGTGAGCACGCTGGTAAAGCGAGTGCGTGAGTCAGAGCAAGTGAGCTAGCAGAAGCTCAAAGCATGCAGAAGCAGCAGTGGAGGGGCAAGAAGCAAGCAAGGAGGGGAAGCAGCAAGAGCACATGTGAGCTCCCATTTATGAACTGTGGGCCTGAGATTAATTGCCTAATTGGCCACTAGTGACCAATCAGAGTTGGCAGTCAGCCAAACAATAGCATAATAGGCTCTGTCACTTGCCTTGTACCTCCAAATATGGAGAGAGCATAGGCTAGGTCACACGCTGACAGCGTGGGCTTATGCAACATGTTTACAACCTGCTTATACAACTTGTTTACTACCTGGGCCTTCAGCAGGACAGACTTTGTGGCACTGTAGTGGGTTTCCCAAAGATAGATGACAGAAATTAAACTCTCAGATCAAATTGGAGAGAAAATACAGAATTGTATTTAGAGAGAGAGAAATACAGTGATAGATCTTACAAAGCAATTTCCCCATCCATGGCAAACCCCCTTGAAGTTTTCCCCATCACCCCAAAAAAACTAAATCTACCTTCCCCAGTGCTCCAATCCTACCCGCCCTCCCCAATGCCTCCAGCCAGCCAAGAGGCCTACTGCTTACATGTTCCCGATAGATTGGCTCCTGCCACACACCCAGGGCAGGAGGAGGAAGAAAGAAGAGTGAACTGACCTTGTTTTGAGTCTATAAGGAGATAGCAGAATTATGGGATTGAATAACAATCTTCTAGTCCCCAGGAAAAAAAAAATAACCCTATAGCCTCAACCTGGGACAGGCATCTAGACCTGTTGTACCTTTTGTGCCTTTAATGTGTTTACCCCTGGTTTGGGCTTGTTTACCCCTGGTTTGGGGAGGAAAACATGTCTGGGCAGGCAAGGCAAAGTAAGGCATAAAATAAGCCTATTTTCGGGCCTACAAGCCATCCACAACACCAGATCACTTAACTGTTCTCTAACCCAATCATCATCAACACAGTCCTCATCAACCAACGAAAATTCCTCCTTTGTCCTGTCTTCCTGTGGTGCCTCAGGCGTTTGGGGCTCCTGAGGACATTCTCCAGCAGTATAGACAGAGACAAAGAAGGCATTTCGTAACTCTGCCTTCTTTGTGCCCTCTGTCACCAGGACACCCATCACATTTAGCAGAGGGCCTGCATTGCCTCTAGTGTTAGTTTTTCCTGCAATGTAATTGAAGGAGCTCTTTCTGTTGTCCTTGACCTCTCTTGTGAAGATGAATTCCAAGGAGGCCTTGCCTTTCCTAGTTGCCTCCCTACATCCTCTGACAACGTCTCTCAAGTGGTGAGCCTCTTCTCCCACGATCTGTAGAGTCTCTTCCACTTAAATTTGCTTAGCAGTTACTTAACCATGTGAGTCTCCTGACTCACTTTCTTAATTTCCTACTTGTTGGAATGCTCAATGATCTGATCTTGAGCTTTGAAGTGGTCTTTGAATATTAACCAACTATTATGGGCCCCCTTGCCTTCTAGCACCCTGTCCCATGAGATTTCCCCTAGCAATTGCTTGAAAAAGCTGAAGTTGGCCCTGCTGAAGTCCAAGATTGTCATCTGTTTCATGGAATCATAGAATCATAGAATGGTTTAGGTTGGAAGGGACCTCAAGGATCATCCAGCTCCAACCCCCTGCCATAGACAGGGACACCTCCCACTGCAGCAGGCTGCTCAAGGCCTCATCCAGCCTGGCCTTAAATGCCTCCAGGGAGGAAGCATCCACAACCTCCCTGGGCAACCCGTTCCAGTGCCTTACCACCCTCACTGTAAAGAACTTCCTCCTAACATCCAGTCTAAATCTCCCCTCTTCCAGCTTAAACCCATTCCCCCTCGTCCTGACATTACCAGACCTTGTCAATAGTCCCTCCCCAGCCTTCCTGTAGGCTCCCTTCAGATACTGGAAAGCCACTCTAAGGTCTCCTCGAAGCCTTCTCTTCTCCAGGCTGAAGAGCCCCAACTCTCTCAGCCTGTCCTCATAGCAGAGGTGCTGCAGCCCTCTGATCATCTTTGTGGCTCTCCTATGGACCAGCTCCAGCAGTTCCATCTCCTTGTGTTGGGGGCTCCAGAACTGCACACAGTACTCCAGGTGGGGTCTGACGAGAGCAGAGTAAAGGGGGAGAATCCCCTCCCTTGCCCTGCTGGCCACACTTCTCTTGATGCAGCCCAGCACACGGTTGGCTGTCTGGGCTGCATGTGCACACTGCCAGCTCATGTTGAGCTTTTCGTTGACCCAGACCCCCAGGTCCTTTTCCTCAGGGCTGCTCTCCAGCCATTCATCACCCAGCCTGTATCTGTGCCTGGGATTGCACCGACCCAGGTGCAGGACCTTACACTTGGCCTTGTTAAACGTCATGGTATTCTGTTCCTACCACACAAGATCGTGAACTCCATTATCTAATGATTGTTGTAGTCAAGGCTGCTTGAAACCTCCACTGCTTCATCCAGACCCTCCTTTTTAGTGAGTATCAGGTCCAGTAGCACTCGTTATGCTAGACATGCATCAAGAAGTTATTATCAATATACTGAAGAAACCTCCTGGACTGTGGTTGGCTGGCTGAGTAACCCTTCCAGAAAATATCTCGGTAGTTAAAATTCCCCATGAGAACCAGGGTCGGTGATTGTGAGGCTGCTGTAGAGGCTGTGGAAGGCCTCATCAACTTCTTTGTCCTGATCAAGTGGCCTTTAATAAACACCCACAACAGTGTATCACCCATGCTAGCCTTCCCCTTAATTCACACCCACAAGCTCTCAACTTGCCCCTCATTCACCCCTGGACAGAAGGGGTGACATACTAGTTGCTCCTTCACATAAAGAGCAACTTCACCACCTCGCCTTGTTGACCAGTCTTTCCTAAAAAAGACATAGCCATCCATGACCGCATTCCAGTCATGTGAGCTGTCCCACCACATCTCTGAAGTTGTCACCAGATCATAACCCCGTGACCACACGTGGATCTCCAATTTCTCCTGTTTATTCCCCATGCCACATGCATTGGTGTACAGGCATTTCAGGGAGCAATCTGAGCATGCCAATTCTACCCCGCAGGGTGGGATGCATTCTGATCTTTGTTAATACTAGAATGCTGCCCCGCTGGCACAAATTCATCAACAACCCCATCCCTATTCAGTTCTCTGAATGAGGGCTCTCTGAATGACCTCTGCTAATTCTTGTCCTGGAATCCGGACTGGTGCCTACAGCAAAGATGTGGGTGTCCAGACCCCTGGCTGTAGAGAATGCTTAGGCCTAGTATTTGGAGTGGAAGGTGATGCACAGGAAGCTTGTGTGAGGTGTGAACAGGTGAGTGATCTGCTATTCATGGTGGCTGAACTAAAGGAGGAAGTTGAGAGATTAAGGTCTATGTGGGAATGTGAAAGAGAAATTGACTGGTGGAGCCAGGCTATACCGTCCTTGAGGGAGAGACAGCATGTGAGAGGTGTACAGGTTGTAGAGGATTCCA
>WAAF01017740.1:0-42132 GCA_013400475.1 Tricholaema leucomelas
GCTTGGAAGTAAGATGAAGCTATATTTACATAAAAGTGAAATTCACAAGCATATATGCACAATATATTTGTAAGTATTTACAGTTATACACAAACTAGAAATAGTACAGAAATCCATACTCCATCCTGGACGAAGCAAACTGCCCAGAAGGGGCTACCCCCTCTTTCTCCCTCTACTTTCCCAGACAGACAAACAAAACAAGCAGCGAAGCTTACATTGTTATGTGTTAGCCAAGGTTAGTGGAGAGCTGCTAGAGCAGAGTGAGAGAGGAAGCAAATAGGAGCAGCGTTGCAGAATTGAGTGGGACAAATTATTGACATTTTGGCTTTTTGTCCCTCTCAGCAAACCAATGAATCACATAGACTTCATCATTTATTTTCTATTCACAACCAATGATCTAATTAAAATATGCCAATTAACCTCAAACCAGTATATTAATTGACTGTCATTAGCTCTTTGCAGCCCAGAGATTTCTGCAAAACATTCCTAATTATTACAGTCACTTAGAGACACTGAAATACATTGCTGTTTGCTGTAAAAAAGGGTGTGGACCAAGATATACTGCTGGGTTTTTGGAGACATAATTAAGAGGCCATCTACAATGGAAACAATCTCAATAAAGTTGGCAGTCAGTGCCAGAAGCTAGATAGTGCAGACCAACCTACCTTATGTTAGCCCACTGGGTACATCACTTTATTGTCTTGAAGGTAAATGCTTTCCAAAGGATTTAATGATATTGTGGACATTTGCTTTTTAGTTTTGCCTTTGGTTTGTATCAGGCTAAAAAGAACTGGAGGTAAAGGAGTAAACCTATAGACCTGTCCATCCAGTCTATCTTGGAGGCTGCACAACTATCTAAATGAAAAAAAAACCTAGCTGGGATATTTTATGATGGAAATGGAGTTGTTTAGTGAGAGGAAATTGATATTATCCAGTGGAAGCTATTGTCAAGGTTCTTCCATTATTCATAGAATCAACATATTCCTAGCTCTAGGGAGAAGTACTCCACGAAGCATGGTTATAATCCAGTTCTTTCTCCAGGAATAAGATAGAAAATGTTGAGAAACCTGTAGGGGAATAGAATATTTGCTCTCCAGGATAGTTGTCTGTGAACAGCTTGGGTGCTCTCTGTGGGAGGGTCCAGGAGTGTCTCTGCTGGCAGGATCCAAAGCTCCTGTCAGTCTAAACACCTATGCAGCAGGGTGCTCTTGTCAGCTGGGGACATCAGGTCTGGAAGGAAGCTGCTGAAGTTGGACCTGTGTTGCGTGCCTGAATCAGTTGGACCATACCTATGGTTTGGCAAAAATATTGAGGGCTAGCAGGGAGAGTGTACTGGTTTGGCATAAAGACTCATACCACTAAGACCACTTCTAGCTTGGATGTACAGTGTTGATTGGCACACTGCCATCCCAAAGCAGTAGATTGTCCCTCTGGTGAAGGGGTCATTCAGGGGCTCCAAGAATCTGCTTTGCAGAGTGCCTTGGTGTCTGGCAGCTAATGATTTGCAAGCTTATCTTTGCTCAAAGATGGGCTTAGAACCACCTTGGTGTTGATTTTTTAACAGACTAGCAGCCAACAGTGCATGTTGGGAGGGGCAAAATGGAAAAAACCCTAAATTACATAAAGCCTTTAGAAACTGAGGGCTTGCTGGTGCATAAGCTGCTCTGCTGTAAATTTTGTCTGCCCATAGATCAGAACAGCAAGCAAGGCTTTGAGAGCTTTTGTCAAAAAACCTCAAAGCTTTTGATGGTATTATAAATGTCAAGTACATTTTAAAAAGGAGGGAAGTACCAGATTTGTACAAGACAATAGGGACTTTGTAATATTACAGGAAGTTGCAAGTGAGAATTACAGAGAAGTTAAGGTCTGTGTTATTAATGCACTGTAAAATTGAGCTCTCGGTATATTAAATTTATCCTTCTTTTGGTATATTCCCTGGCACATGCGGTATTAAACTGGTTGGACTGTGGAGTGTAGACTTGTCACTTAAAAACACAACCTCAAGAGTTTTCCCCCATGTTCCAATCCTTCTAAGTGAAAATGTTAAAATAAAACAATCAAACCCAAGCTCTTATTCTTGATTGTAATTCAGATGGATTGTTCAGTAGGGAACATTATCTTTAGCTGCTGGTCTTGAAAGAATGAGAGAAACACCGATGCTAGGAAGGTGATGAGTGGAAAGGTAGGCTATTTCTGGACCCTGCACAAGAGGTGAGTTGGTAACTGCTCATATCTCAGAGATGTTTGAAATAAACAGGGAATTAAAAACTTCTCCCTCAAACCTGGATACATGCTGAACCTAAAAAGCTAAGACTACAGGATGCTTGTAGGAAGCTTAGAATAAGAAATGACCCTGAAAATACTTCAGCAATCTGCCACTCCTTTGTTACTGGCCTTGTACCAACCATCTATAATTCTGTCTTGGCTGAACTGAAGCAGAACTCATTATAATCTACCCAAGACTAAATCATCTGTAGATAATTGGACAATGGAGAAACTGAATTATGAAACACAAATATATCCATGGGAGAACATGGGGAAGATTTCTGAGCCAATAATATACATGGCCTGAAAGCACTGTTACATTACACCTCTCAGATTCTTTTCCATTTTCTATCAGTAAGATAGTATTGGCTGAATGTAAAGATGGATATGTGAAATTAAAAAGAAAATCAAGTTATCTTTGTAAACTAAGAGAAACCAGGAATTGATGTGGACTACCAGAGCCCACTGAGGCTATTTCTAGGCTTTATTCTGTTTCCATGAAGTGTTAATCCAGTTTAATGGCTAGTAGGGGGAGAAGATACCCTATACACTTAAACACTTAAGGAAGATCTTGCCATTCTAAGAACATTTATTTGTGAGCTCAAGAAGAAAACTGTCATCTTTTTCAAGCATTATCCTTTCCCACTATCCTTGCTAGAACATGCAAACTCTCATAGACCAGCAGTAGATGTGATGAGGATAAAATTTTCTGAATTACTTGTGAATGCAAGGCCAAGCTGTTGCTTACAGCTGCCTTGGGTTCTCACCACACGAATAAACACTGGTCTACATGGCAGGCTGCAGCATGGCTTGGTATTCCCAGTGCTCCTTTTCTTTGTGTAACTATTATTTCTGACTCTTGACCTTTTTCTGGTCATATCCCTCTTTGGAAAAGAGTCATGGGGGATGTCCCCTGGGTGGATTCAGTTAGGTGCTCTGCCCTGCTCCTTGGGCACTTGTCCATCCCTCTAACTGTTCCCCTAGTGACTGAAGCAATGCTGGAAGGGAACTTCTCAGCCTTTTCTGACAAAATTTCGTTATCTCTGCTTGCATTTGTAGGAATTTATAGTAGCAATCTTCCCAGGTCTAACTCAAAACCTACTGCAGCCAGTAGCAAGCCTGTGAGATGGTGGATCTGTTCTTGCAGCTAAGCTGAAGCACGAGCATGATAGGTCAAGGCCAAGGGCCCAGGGCCCAGACACAGACATATCAGAGGGAGGTTCCTGAAGGTCAGTAAAGATGAGGCTTTGCAAGTGAATCAGTAAAAAGGGTAGCATAGATTGGTGTGAATTGAAATTGACTTGCCAGCTGATACCAGCAGGACCTGATCTGGAGGCCTCAACACAGGAAGCACACAGACCTGAAGAAGTGAGTCCAGTGGAGGGCCACAAAAATGCTTGAGAGGCTAGAACACCTCTGCTATGAAGACAGGCTGAGGGAGCTGGGGTTGTTCCAGGTGGAGAAGAGAAGACTCCAGGGAGACCTGATAGCAGCCTTTCAATACCCAAAGTGGCCTCTGAGAAGGCTAGAGAGAGACTATTTACAAAAACCTGTAGTGGTAGGATGATGTGCAATGGTTTTAAATTAGAGCAGTGCAGATTTAGATTGGATGTTGGGAACAAGTTCTTTGCCATGAGGGTGGTGGAACACTGGAACAGGTTTCCCAGGGAGGCAGTTGAGGCCCCATCCCTGGAGATATTCAAGGTCAGGCTCAACAGGGCTCTGGGCAACCTGACCTAGTGGAGTATGTCTCTGCTCACTGCAGCTGGGTTGGACTAGATGAGCTTTGGAGATCTCTTCCAACCCAAACCATTCTATGATTCATTGTATGTGCATGTGTAATTACTTCTCTGAGAAGTGTCTCCTGTTGGTAGGAGAGGAAAAAGTGAGAAGGAACCAAAAAAAGAGAGTAATTTTTGGAAACGGGTTTGAAGCACTGTAAAACTATCTTTCTTTTAAATCCAAGAAGTTAAACTTCATGGATATATTTTTTGACGATTTAGACTTGCAGATTGAGACTTATCATGTCAGCCACTGTGTGTGCTTGCCTAGTATTCCTTTCCTAACTGTGCTAAATCTCTGTATCTTTAGGTTTTCTTAGTTAAACCAAATTCCTGGTGCTTGGAGTGGGATTTGTGTAGGCAAAGAATGAGGAAGATTGAA
The DNA here is from genome assembly GCA_013400475.1 of Tricholaema leucomelas. Taxonomy (NCBI): domain Eukaryota; kingdom Metazoa; phylum Chordata; class Aves; order Piciformes; family Lybiidae; genus Tricholaema lacrymosa; species Tricholaema leucomelas. The sequence continues at coordinate 4,429 of WAAF01017740.1, forward strand.
GTCTGGGTAATCATTATTATTTCAGCTCTGCTTTCATGCCTTCAGAGGTCATAAACATAATCCCTTGCTGCAGATATTATTTTTCACACACTAAAAGGAAAGATTAGAGAGTTGTGGGTTTTTGTTTTTGGGGCTTTTTTTTTTTGTTTGGTTGGTTTTTTTTTTTTTTTTTGTCTGTCCTGGCCTTAGAAAAAGACTTGCAGGAAGTATATTTCCCTTTCTCAAAACAAAACCTGGAGTAATTGAAATGCAGGGAATCATTTTCATATTGTTAATTTCCCACTGCAGCTCAAACAGATCACACTTTAGAGCTCCCAAGATCATAGAGGTTCTGATAATGCTAAAGACATGCTCAAAATTCAGTCAACCTTGAGTTAAAAGGATGCAAACTGTGTCTAGCAAACATGGCATTTCCATAGGAGATTTGAATTGGTTTGCTTTCATAGTACTGTTGCAAAACAAGCACACAGAATCACCTCACAAGCAAAACAGAGGCTTCAGAAAGACAATATATCTTCCTTCCTGAGGCAGATATTTCAGGAGTTGGGGAAACAGCTTCCTGTGTTCTCACATGGATTTAGATAATGAAACCCTTGACTGATGCAGAAAGAATAGAACATTACACAGTTGTTTGAAAATATGTAGCAGTAAACTGCCACCTGTAGTGAAATCTTCTGTATGCTTGTCCTAGGAAACAATCATAATCCCCAGGCTGTGACTGATCTTCCCAAAAGGTGCTTGGAGTGGGAATGGGAGGAGCTGGAGAAGACTGGCAGATGGAAAAAAAAAACCCCAAACAAAAACAAAAACAGGTGTAGTAATAATGAGCATAAAGAGATTAAAAATGACTAGTTCATTTCTATTTTAGAGACCTCATTATAGGTGGGGCTGGTATCTTTGATTATCATTGTTTAAGTCATGTGATACTTGGCAGCTCACTATTCTGTTTTTAATTATTACTCACATTCTCAAGGCTCAACTATGTAAGTTGAAATTTTCAATGCAGTGTGCTGTCATAAGGTGAGTCTAATAGACAAACGCGTGTCTTTCTTTCTTCCTTCCTTCCTTCCTTCCTTCCTTCCTTCCCTCCCTCCCTCTAGCCCAAACCAAAGAAAACCAAGAAGAAACAACCCCCCAGCAACATCAAAAACAAACGAAAAAAACCCAAACTAATGTTACCAAAATCCCTCAAAACTGAAAAAAAAAAAAATCTCTACAGGCTTGATCAAGTTATAAGCCATGTGAAATGTGTTAAGGTAGAAGCTTGCAGGTCTTTTTGTGGTTGAAATCTCCTGAAGATATCTTCCTCACTGGCTATCTTCCAGCCTTGGCAATGTCCTTAAGTGCATGCTGCATCCCTGCTGAACATATGAGTCTATGGTGGGTTATAAAGCATCTCCTGCGGCTATTTTGAACTGCTGTGAGCAGAGACAGGAGCAGCTGCTGGAAGTGAGAATGGGATGACGAACAAGTGTCCTGGCCATGATCCTGGTGCCCCAGTAGTATGGAGGAGAAAGCTGTCTTATCCAAATATGAGGGGGTAAAATAAGAACTCCAGCAGGTAACAAGCAAGGTGAGAAACAGTGATGGAAGATTGAATGGGGGAAAATTCAGCTTAGGTGGATGAGGGAAATAGCAAAGATGGAGGTGTGTGGGGAGGCAGCTGGGCTCGGATAAATGGTTGAAAAAAAGAGGATCAAACAAGGAATACTGTAAGCAACAAAGGGAAGGAGATAGTCTAGAATATGGACTAAGACCAGTGAGATGCAGAAGCATGAACTGGGTAGGTGTGCATAATTTAGCTTGAGAGTCTGAGGTAGGGAGGATAGATAGGGACAGAAGCATTTTAAAGGGGTTTGGAGGAAATATTGACTGATACATTCATGCTTCCCTTCAAATCTGGAGTTCCTGAATTTTATCAGCTCTGTTGCTACTGGCAAGTCATTTCTGTGCTATGCAGTCTTCCTTGTTTCCACTGTGTCAGATCTCTTTTAAACCAGGCTTATACTATTCAAAAAGAAGAAAGGTTATACAGAATTTCAGAATTCCAAAATCTTGAATTCTAAGTGATAATGATGCTGTCTGAAAGCTCATGGATGCAATTCTCTACCCAGTGCATACTGTACTGTACAGATAGATGGACCCACCTCCAAATTTCTGTCAGTCCTAAAGCAAAATGAAGTCAGAGGCTAATACAATAAAAAGAACCTGGAAAGTATGTGTCAGCAGTGGCTACATACATAGTGACAGCAGAGATTACAGAGACCAAGTATATCTTACACTCATATAGAGATGAGGAAATATTATTATTAAAAAAAAAAATCTCCCTCCTGAGTTTCTGCAAACCCATTTATCTCCACAATGCAGAGCTGGAAGTAGTACAGTGCACTTACAGGATGAATGACAATATTTGAGTCAGAACTCAAGACTTGATGTTTGAAGTCCATTTGACCTCAGTATGATAGAAATGTTCTCTTTCCAAGTCTAGATGCATTCTTCCAGAGGTGACCTCATTGCTGTCTACAACTACCTGAAAGGAGGTTGTAGCCAGGTGGGGGTTGGCCTTTTCTCCCAGGCAACCAGCAATAGAACAAGGGGATACAGTCTCAAGTTGTGCTGGAGGAGGTATAGGCTGGAGGTTAAGAGGAAGTTTTTCACAGAGTGATTTGCCATTGGAATGGGCTGCCCAGGGAGGTGGTGGAGTTACCGTCCCTGGAGGTGTTCAGGAAAAGACTGGATGAGACACTTAGTGTCATTGTCTAGTTGACTGGGTAGGGCTGGGTGCTAGGTTGGACTGGATGATCTTGGAGGTCTCTTCCAACCTTCCAACCTGGTTGATTCTATAATTCCTCATCTGAATGAGGAAAAGGGTGAGAGCCTTTCTTTTTCTAACATAGGAGATGTTAGCTTACTCTCTAGACTTTGATGAAAGATTCACTAAGTAGGCATGCTGGGCTGATTCTGCTTCAAAATGCCCACCTTTTTCCCCATAATGGGAGAATATGGAGAACCATAAACACTCATGATGGTGTAGGTTTGGCAGTGTGAGCTCTAAACACCTGAGGTTTTCTCAGTGCAAAATGGCAATATTGCAGTACTCTGGGAAACAGCTGAAAAGAAAAACTATAATGGGAACTGAATTCCTAGACCTCTTGAAATATTTTTATTACTTCTGATATGTCTATGTAACAGAAATATGAATCTGTGTCTTTCACTTGATTCATGTTAGAGCCTTGCTGGAATGAAGAATATAACACAGCTGTTGTCAGCAGAGTTAGGTTCATGATCAGTTGAAACATTTGGTGAACATGATGGTGAAAACCATGAGTTCGTGAGCAGTGCTGAGGAAGCATTGCATCAGTAGCACCACTTATCAGGCTTGACCATTGCCTCTCAGTATCAGGCCTGAGATATTGTTTGGATAAACAATTTGTCTTGCCTTTGAGGGCATTACCATATCATGAACAGGAGCAAGGCCTAGATGAAAAACACCTGTTTAGCTTGGATTGAATCATAGAATCATAGAATCATAGAATCGACCTGGTTGGAAGAGACCTCCAAGATCATCCAGTCCAACCTATCACCCAGCCCTGTCCAATCAACTAGACCATGGCACTAAGTGCCTCATCGATGGACCTTCAAAACAATTGCAATCAAAATATTGCCTCTGAACAAGCCAGCCAAGTTAAGGTAACACTGCACCAGTGATTTGCAGATGGGAGCATGAGTCTGCAGAGGATAGGATACCTCTGATTTTAAGGGGAGTTTCTGCTAGGTAATTCTGCCATAGCATGAGGGTCACTGTTTAAATTTTCTTCTCACATTTCCTTTTTCTCAGTTCAACAGAATTAGAGCTGATGTGTTAAGTGCTTATATTACTAAGAACAACAGTAGGAAACCCTTTGTTAACCTTAATTTCCCATCTAATATTTCTCTGCAGCGTCAGCCTGTCTCCAAGGAGATAGGATTGTTGACAATAACTCCAAATTGCTATGTAACTGTCAGATTGCACAGCTTCTAAAGAGCAGTTTGTTAAAGTTGCCCCTGCTCACTTGGTTACTGGGGGTCTCTATGTGGATTGTTTTTTTTTTCCAGAGACCATGTAATGTCCAGAACTTTTCACATTTCTTGAACGTTAAGTAAATAACAGATCCGAGTTTCCTACCAAAGAAACAGTGTATTTCAATCAAAGGCTAAATCCAGCAGGTTGCTGAGATCTTACTTTAAAGCATCTTTTAGATGTCAAGAAAAGGTAAGAACACCCTATACCATAGGATTTACACAGCTGCAGGATATAGAATTTGTCTTTAAAGATGGACTCCTAGGAAAGGCAGACTTTCCAGCAAAGCTGAAGGTGTCCAGCATGACACACAGTTCCATATCTGGACATCATGGAGGTGAGTTTGTAGTCCATGCTGTTGTACTCAGAAGAAATACAGTTATGCCATCCCTGGAAGTGTTCAAAAAAAGACTGGATGGGGCACTTAGTGTCATTGTCTAGTTGACTGGATAGGGCTGGGTGCTGGATTGGACTCTTCCAACCTGGTTGATTTTATTAAAATGTTCAGGTTTTGCCACTTTACAGAATCCTGTTGATGGAAGAACTGCAGCAGTTCATGGAGGAAATGTTTGATTCTGTGAAATGTTGCCTTTATATATGTGTTTCAAAAGTTGTAATGTTCAAACACAACCTCCGTAATTCTTCTCACCATCTTTCCCTCCTACCTATGATGCCTACTTTCCAGGGCTGGTGGTGATTTTCATTCCTTTGTCAAGGAGTATCGAGATGGTTTGATCAAGATGCTTCATGCATTCTGAGGTATGAAAGCACAGCAGAGGTCCAGAATAAGAACAGATCTTATCTCTGGCAAAAGAGCTCTTCTACCCTCCTGGATAGTTGGCAAGTAAAAGAGGAGCAAAGCACATGTCTAAATAGTCATTTAAGCTCCACCCAACTACATGAAAAGAATGTAACTTTCCAAGAGCTACATTTTATGTGAATAAAAACATGGTCAGGTTTAGCATTGTGGTAAATTAGCTGCTCTTAGTCATTAAATAGATTAATGAAGTCTGGAAAATTTAAATGCAGGTGTTGGAACATTAATGCACTCTTGACAAGGAGAAATAAAATACATAAGAACATGGAAAGAAAATGATGCATGAAGAGGAACAAAGCAAGGCTGAAATAGTCCTCTGCTTCCCTCCTGAAGGAAAAAAAAAGGTGAGACAATTAATAGAAACGGTGACTGAAATAATTAGTTTATGATTAGCCTTTTTTTCCTGTGTGTTCTCATGTTTGGGTAAAGCATATTGTTCTTACAAATGTTGAGCGGACATTTATCACATCCTCTGTCATAATTATTAGTGACAAGTCAAGTCTGAATGAAAACAAATAGAAGAATTAAGTGTTTATTTCACTGTGAATTCTTTCTGATAGTGTCTCATGAAATTCTTTCCATCTTGTACGTGCAGAAACTGAAGGAGAATCTGGCCCTGGGACATACTGGATGTATTACTATCATTAATTGAAAAAAACATCTCCTTTAACTCTGCTAACAGAAGAAAGAGGCCAATTTTATTCCCAGGAACTTTGCACTTTGTGTTTTTATTGTATTCACACTTTTAATTTTTTTATTTTTAATTTGAATTGCGCTTGTACAAAGTATCAGTTTAGCCTCTCTGACCTGCTTACTTTTTATACTGGAAGAATTGAGCCTGGATGTGTTTTCTCCCAGTATGAACTGCTTTTCCAGAAGAGGAAAACAGAGAACAAATGATTCCTTCTGATGGGTACTCAATCTGTGAGGTGTGGATTCATGTTTTGAGGACTATCTCAGTTCCCTAAATGGAGAGAAGAGATGAAGCATCTGACATTACTGCTCATTTGCAACCTTTCCTGCTAGAGTTGTGTTGATGTTGGTAGTTGTACTGGGTATCAGGGCAGGAAGGAAACAAACCTGTTCAACAGAGAATGGGATTAAAGCTATTAACATGTGTTCGCTCCCAGAGATTAGATTAGTCGAAAATGGAGACCGTAAAGGGGAAGAGCTTCAGAAGAGACTTGTAATGGTCACTCCTTTTGACCTTTGAGGTAAAACGTTTGTAGATTTTAGAGACAGCTTTATACAAAGGATCTGGAGCTGATCATTCATTTCTGAAGCTAGCTGGCTCAGGAGCAACTTGAATCTCAAAGAAAAGGGCTCAAAAATTGCCTGCAAGATACCTGTTTGTTTTTCTTCATATTTAGATAACATGTTTGAGTTTTTTATTTATCAGTCTTTTTTTAATAACCTAAGAAGTTTTACATTAAGTTAGGCATAGGCATTTTTACAGGCAGAAACAGCATTTCTCATGGGTTTAAGAAATGTGGTACAGGAGCACTAGATAGTGAGTCTGCTATGTAGGCACAGATACAGTTCTCTTCATGATGTTTTGGGAGAAGAACCACTGGAGATGTCTGTATGGATGTGGTAGATTAGGAACCTTCCCCCCTGCCACTATTTGAAATCTCCCAGACTAACTCAGGTGGTTTGGAAGATGAAGCTATATGTGGTAGGTTGAGGGGGTCCAAGTTATCCCAGATTTCCTAAAAAACTACAGAGACCAAGATCCATCCCAGAGGACAAACTAGTCACCTCTGGATGTCGTAATTTTATTATTAAAATCTCATAATCATAGAATCAACCAGGTTGGAAGAGACCTCCAAGATCATCCAGTCCAACCTATCTCCCAACCCTGTCCAATCAACTAGACCATGGCACTACGTGCCTCAGCCAGGCTTTTTTTGAACACCTTCAGGGATGGTGACCCTACCACCTCCCTGGGCAACCCATTCCAATGACAAATAACTCTCTCTGTGAAGGACTTCCTGCTAATATCAAGCTTATAACTTCCCCAGCACAACTTGAGACTGTGTCCCCTTGTTCTGTTGCTCGTTGCCTGTGAGATCAACCCCCACCTGCCTGCAGCCTCCCTTCAGGTAGTTGTAGACAGCAATGAGGTCACCCCTGAGCCTTCTCTTCCCCAGGCTAAACAATCCCAGCTCTCTCAGCCTCTTNTATAGGACTTGTGTTCCAGGCCCCTCACCAGCTTCATTGCCCGTCTCTGGACACATTCCAGTACCTCAACACCTCTCTTGAATTGAGCGGTCCAGAACTGGACATGCTACTCAACATGTGGCCTGTAAGCGGCAAGGTCAATTCATTCTCTTTTCTCCCTGCTTTTCTAGGTCTCTAGAGGGATTCTTATCTAGGTAACTATGTAGGAGTAGCGTACCCTGTGGTAAGCACCCTTCTCCCTAATGGGAGACAATGGGGGAAGGGAGAAAATGAGCACTGGGGTTTTGGTGGTTTTGGTTTGGTTGGGAGGAAGGCTTTGGGGGAATCCTCATGTATCCTGTGTCTGTATTAGGTGTTAAGGATTCATGTATGCCATATCTTTTCCTGAACATTTTTAAGTACAACCTTTCTGTATTTTCTTCTCCAATTCAGTGAGAGCATGGTTATTTTACTGCCCTTTTTTTTCTTTAAAAAATAGTAAAATAGAATAATCTCAGTCTTCTGTGCTCTTAAAAAGAACTTACGGCACTATATTTACCACATGGCAATATTTACAAGCATATATACATAACACATACAAGTATTTATAATTATATACAAGCTAGAAATAATACAGAAATCCAAACTCCTTCCCCAGACAAATTCAACTGCCCAGACAGGCTCAAAGCTCTCCTCCTCTCTTTTCCTTCCCTCCTCTATCTGAGATGGACAAAGCAGAATCCAGTAGCAGCCAGCAAAGCTTATGTGTTATTTCCTGAGATTAGAGATGAGATATCAAAGCAGATCAGGGTTAAAGAGAAGTAATTAGATCTAACAACACAGACCAGACAGAGAAATGAACAGGACAACGTCCCAGGACAAAGTATGAGAATGTTGTTTATGTTTTGACTTCTTATCCCTCTCAGCAAACCAATGAATGATATAGACATTGTCATTATTTTCTTTTCAAAACCGACGATCTATTTTCTCTCATTAAAATATTCTAATTAGCCTCAAACCAGTACAGTGGAGCACTGGGACACTGTAGGTGTTGGATTGCCAGGAACTTAGGAGAATTTGAGATGATCATGTGAGTACTCCTGGGCTCTCATTATGTTTTCATTGCAATGTTGCACTCTAGAACATGTCTATTGGACTGGGGGAATACAGAGACCAGGGAAGAAGTGATTTCAAAGAAACAGCTGGTTTGAGGAAAGAACCCTAGTGATTGATTGTTAAAGGCAATTGTTTGGATTCCTAAATGATGAGTACTTCAGTGGTAAAGATTTCTCCCTAGCATGTTAAGAGAAGTTTTTGCTGTTCTTTTAGACTCTAGCAATGATGACTTCTACATGTCTCTTTAAGAGCCAGCTGTTATTTAGTTTGCTTGGGTTTGGAGAGGTTTCTCAGCAGTTGAATTTATTTGGGAAAATAAACCAAAGTATTTTGGTTTTAGGTAATGTCCACTGTGGAAAAAAAATTGGGGAGAGAGAACTATTTGATGATGAACTATGTGAGATTGAAATCAAAGGAATTTGAGGAGGAACAAATCTGGACATAGCAGAAAGTAATCCTTGGTGAGTATGCGTCATCACATCAGTCTGAAATGGACAGATCCATATTTCAGGTAATACACTGCATTACAGCCCTTAATCAGCCAGCTTTCCTGAGGTAAATTAACTGAGGTTACTTTCAGGTCACACTGCTTTCTCTTTAATTTTCCAGTTCAAAATACAGTGAAAAAATAGTTGTTTGGTTTATTTTTTTTACACATGGTGTTTCAGTATTTTCCTCCTGGTCTGAGCAGAGGAAGCAGAGAAGAATGGGAAAATAAATAAAATCATCTGATTTTTTTCTGGAAGATCAAAAGAATTTAAGTTTTGGGTTTGAAGTTTCAATTATTTTTTATTTTCTATGAGTTTATTTTCCTTCCACCCTGGCTCTGAATACTGTGAACTTCAAGATAACATTGTTCAAAATCTTCTGAAATTTATACACAAACTGTCTTAAAAAGAAAGTGAATATTTAAGTTTGAAGATTGTTGTAGAGAGTCATGACCTAATTACAACAGCATTTTTTTGACAGATAACAAGTGTTAAAAGAAATAATCTGGATGTTACGGAAAATAAAAGTAGGGCCAACAATCTAAGGCTAGCTAGAGAAATTAAACATTGGGACTTCTTCCTTTGGAAAGTTTTAAATCAATTTAGCATTGGTGAAAAGTGCCAGATCCACAGCAGAGGAAAATGATGTCTTTATTTACAAGAGGAGAGACTGGCTTGCGCCAGTGACAGCATCTCTGCTTTGAGACTATCACTGTGCTTTGACATTCAGCTGAACTGACCACCAGCAAAAGCAGTTGAAAAGTCTTTCTGTCTCTCTTCCTTTCTGTCCTCTGTGCTTGCCAGCAGTCTGACTACATTTCACTTTTGAAAGTGACTTTGATCATGTGGATTTTTTAAACTGCTTCCAAGACTACAGTTTTTTTATGGCAATATATATATGTCTTATCTTAGTTCTTTAGAGCAGCTTTTTTTTCAGATCTGAGCCTTCAAAACTGACTGATGCAGTAGGTTCTGCAATATTTGTAGAGTCCTTGTGGACTCATTGTGGGAGTTCTCAGGTAGTAAGTTAAGGTGAAATATCAGGAACTGTTCTATAAAATTGATTTTTTTTCATGAGGTTTTACCTCCTACTGAATGTAGAACTTGGACAGAATGAAGGAATTTAGTTTCTGATGGATATTTAGTTAGTAGCTGAAAATAGAGTCCTTTCATGGGACACTAGTTTTGGTGGTAAGGCTTGACCTTATGATGAAGAGTGCTTGGCTTCCTGGAAGCCACTCCAAAGTCCATCTCCTCTCTGAAACAGTTCAAAGCATTCTGTTGCTTATGCAGAAGATGATATGGTATCAAGCACATCTCATGTTAAGGAAGACTCCCCAGCCTTGTAGGCTTAGACATCACATGGCTGGCTGCTAAGAAATCAGACTAGAGATGCTGAACACCTTGGAGAAGAGGGAAAGTGTTCGTAAGAATCTCATCTCTCTCTCTTCTGACTTATGGTACCATGCATACTGTGAAATTTGGCCTGGGATAAGGCAAGGCAGTTGCACAGAGCCAGTCTAGTGTCTGGGAGTCCAGGGCCTGGGCATTAAAACAAAGGCTGAAAAAGAAATGGTGATCTGATTTTAAAATGAAACATAATGAGGCACTGCAAGGAAAGACTGGAGGAAAAATTAGTGCTCATAGAGTTGCTTTCAAAAGTCTAAAACAAAATTCCTAGGAAAGTGAAAAAGATAAACAGCAGGGTAAGGGAGCTCCAGGTGCTATTGTGACACCAGTGTGGATGAGGGAAGGAAAGCTGCGGTCAGGTTTTCTTGCTGCCGGCTGTAGTCAGTGGCAGAGGAATGCCTGTTCCCCATGTGAGTAACTCCCTCAACTCACGGCCCCTTCCTGGAGAGTTTCTGTGCTGCACCAACCCTCTCAAATTCCCTGTGACTTGCAGCTTCAGGTAATGGCTTTGCTCCTCTTGAGCAGAGAGATTCCTGCTGGCGCTGTTACTGGCTTGGGATGCCGTCCCAAAGTGGCTAGCTGGTAAGGACTGGTGCCGGGAGAGGGAAGGGCTAACAGCTGGCAGTGTTCTACATGCAGAAGTGTCACCACTGGGTCTTTCAGGAGGGAGCGATAGCTCCCTGCAGGATTCAAGAGGAAAACGTGAAAGTATTTCCCCCTGCCTCCAATAATAAACTTGAAATGGCCAGAGGAAGAAGTACTTAGTGCTTGTGAAAATGTTTGGCTTATTGAAAAACCCTGGAGACATCAGCACTTCATTGATTTGTACAGAGGCTCTGCACTGGTAAAGGACTTGCCAGCTTTTATGCACTGCCCCACAAATCTAAATTAATTTGAGATCTTTCACTCCAAAGGTGAAAAAAAATCAGTCATCTTTCATTTCTCTCATTCTTTGATCTCTCTCCTGAGGCTGCCTTTGATGGAACATAATGAATTGATTTTATTGTTATTCTTGATGATGAGATGACATGGCCTCAGTAGGGAAAAAACCAGAAATCATGAAGAATTTTTCGTTCTTTCCCCCCACCTCCTCCAAAAGGATTTCAAGAATTTTAATTTACTGGGGCTGTTTCAGGGAGGGTGCATTGCTCTCTACTAATCTCTCTTCATTCATGTAAAAAGTATTCCCCTTCTGTGTGAGGTATCTGTAGATAGTTAGTGTGAAGGTGGATTTCTAAAACTCTGAAGCTGCCATTATAATCCATCTGTCCTCTACTCTTGAAAGAAAAATACAGAGTGTGGTTATCAAATCCATGTTTGTGCATTTCTGTGATGAACAAAAATATTTTTGATGAGAAAGGAATGTATTTGTGCACTGCCTGTGTACAGATTCACAGATTGCATCATGTTGAAAGAGACCCTCAAAAGTCATCTTGTCCAACTTCCCTGCAGTGAGCAGGGACATATCCAACTAGATCAGGCTGCTCAGGTCCATACTGAGTTTGATCTTGAATATCTCCAGGGACACAACCTCAACCACATCCACAGGCAACCTATTCCAGCCTTTTATCCTTCTCATTCTAAAGAATTTCCTTATGTTCAACCTAAATCTATCCTGCTCCAGTTTCAAACCTTTGCTCCTCATCACTACACGCCCTTCTAAACAGTCCCTCCCCGGTCTTTCTGTAGGTCCCCTTCAGGTATTCAAATGCAACTATAATGTCTCCATGGAACCTTCTCTTTTCCAGGCTGAACAGTCACAATTCTTTCAGCTTGTCTTCATAGAAGAGAACTCCAGCCCTCCGATCATCTTTGTGGTCCTCCTTCAGACCTGCTCCAGCAGGTCCATGATTCTCTTGAGTTGGAGGCCCCATAGCTGGATACAGTATTGTAGGTGATGTCTCGCCACAGCAGAGTGGCATAAATCACCTCTCTACACCTGCTGGCCAAGTTTATGTATTATACACCAAGCAATCAAATAATTTTGAACAATCTTTCCACACATTTCTTTCCACGTACCTTACAGAAAACTTATTTCCTCTTCATATTTAATATTTTACTGTTTTATTTAACAAGGTCTACCTGTAGTCAGCTCTAAATCCCTCTAGATACTGGATTTTGTCTGGAACACTTTGGCATTAAAGCAGAGCATTGTAACCAGTGTCACTACCCTGAATCTTCTGAGATTGTCAGTGACATTAAAGATCCTGGCAGCCACTTGGCAACTGGGGTAAAAAAAGCTCTACATTCTTTTGGATAAAGGTTGCCATTTTCTACTGGTTATGTAGCAAGGAAGACTTTTACTATTCCTGCCTGTGAGATGGGACCTCCTTGAGTATATAGAAATGTCTCCTCCAAAGAGCAATGTTTTTAAGTTGCTTTACCCTGCTCTTTGCCTGTGCTATGCTAGTGTATTTAAAAATATCTTTGACCATTTAGCTTTGCAAAGTGTATCTTCCACTGTTTTGGTCATACATCAAGTGACAAGTAAAACAACAAGCCTCAAGACTACTGAAGGCTTAGTTTCTCCTTAATAGTTTGGTACTCTAAGGTTTTATAAATGCTGAAGTCAGTGGAAAAACACCTTGCCAAAAAGCTTCTTAGCCCAAACAAAAACTATTTCTTTTTGTCCATCCAGTGCCTCATCACAGACTTCTGTTATCTGACCTTTTGTAAGCTCAGGTATTTGCAGTAATGATTACTCTGAGACTGTCTACATAAGGAACAATAAATGAGGTGATTAGTCAATACATGAATAATTGCTTAAATGATTTAAGTATTTAATAAGTATTGAATTACTTAAATGGTTATGGGTTATGTAACCAGCTCCTCCCACCACTTTCCTTTGAGGCAGAAGGATTAATGTAGGTTTCCTACTGCCATGTAGCTGCCCAAGCTAATTCTTCATCTGGTAATGGCTCATAACCCTAACCAGCAGCAAGCTTTACAGTCTTGTCTTTCAGTAGGTCTCTGTACATGTCTATGTACAGAGAAACATAGTTTGTCCTAAAAGGAAGGAAGCATTCTTGCCTTTGGGAATACCCCAGTGGAGCCTCAGAATGACTTGGTGTGAAGCTCTGCAGGCATCTGTACATGCATATCTAGGTGAGACCTTTCTGTGTTACAAATCTTCTGATAGTGCAGGCAATCCTCTTTTCACAATCTGACTGTGCCCCATCTTGGGTCTAATTTAATTTTTTACTCACTTTCTATTGAGAGATTGTTCAGGAGTAATTTCCTGGCTTTCTTCTAATAACCAGTCTGAATTTACACAAACTGGATTTACAACCAAGCCTAATTTACATCTCTGTCCTAATACTGCCTTTTATTCTCAATAACTCCACTCCTTGCATGGTGCTTTCAGTGCTGTGTATGAGCAGGAATCATAATTTTAAAGTCACAGAATCACAGAATTAACTAGGTTGGAAAAGACCTCTAGGATCATCAAGTCCAACCTATCACCTAATCCTTCTAATTAACTAAACCATGGCACTAAGTGCCTTCCAGCCTCCTCTTAAACACCTCCAGGGATGGTGACTCCACCACTTCCCCGGGCAGCCCATTCCAATGGCCAATCACGCTTTCCATGAAGAATTTCTTCCTAATGTCCAGGCTAAACCTGTTCTGGTGCAGTTTGAGACTGTGTCCTCTTATTCTGTCACTGGGTGCCTGGGAGAAGAGACCAACTTCCACCTGGATACAACCTCCTTTCAGGTAATTGTAGAAAGCAACGATGTCTCCCCTGAGCCTCCTCATCTCCAGGTTGAACAACCCCAGCTCCCTCAGCCTTTCCTCATAGGTCTTGTGCTCCAGCCCCCTCACGAGCCACAGTGCCCTTCTCTGGACGTGTTCAAGCACCTCATCAACTCATATGATGGACTCTTCATGTCTCTCATTATCTTAGTTTGATTTTGTACTTCAGTACCTCTTTAAGGTAAAGCTAGCATTTCTGGGGTGTATTAAAAGGGCTGTGGTTAGTAGGTTGAGAGAAATTGTCCTGCCTCTCTATTCTGCCCTGATGAGGCTGTATCTGAAGTACTGTGTTCAATTCTGGGCCCCCCAGTCCAAGAGGGATGTGGAGCTGCTTGAGAGAGCCCAGCATAGAGCCACAAAGATAATTAAGGGAATGGAACATCTCTGTTATGAGGAAAGACTGAGGGAGCTGGGGCTCTTTAGCTTGGAGATGAGGAGACTGAGGGGTGGCCTCATGTAAATATGTAAGGGCTTCATGTAAATATGTAAAAGGTGAGTGCTAGGAGGATGGAGCCAGGCTTTTTTCAGTGATGCCCAATGACAGGAAAAGGAGCAATGGGTGGAAGTTGAGGCACAGAAAGTTTCATGTATACATGAAGAGGATTTTTTTTGCGTGAGAGTGACAGAATACTGGAACAGGCTGCCCAAGGGGATTATGGATTCTCCCTCTCTGGAGATATTCAAAACTCACCTGGATGCATTCCTATGTCATCTGGTATAGGTGATCTTGCTGTGGCAGAGAGGTTGGGCTAGATGATTTTTTAAGGTCCCTTCCATCCCCTAACCTTCTGTGATTCTATGATTCTTGACCATGGGTGACTGAGCTAGACATGCAAATACCACTTCTCTATGCATCCCCAGTCACATCAAATGTAGCAACCATTAGGAGAAGAATAGAGAACACAACAACTTAAGCCAGTGTTTAAACCAATGACTTGATTATGCCTTGAATGCTTAATAGAGTTCTGCTCTCATTAGCTTAGAGAGGGTGTATTGAAACTGACAGTATGGCAACAGAGGTGATCAGGTATATGGATGGACTGGGAACATGGGGCGGGGTCAGCATGGAAGAAAGGCCACTTCGGAAGATATGATAGAGATCTACAAAGTTTGGGAAATGGCTGATACAGATTGACTATGCCACACAGGAATTAGGTGCCAGATGATGAAATTATTGAGAACTAGCTTGAAAACAAGAAAAAAGGGGCAATTCTACATGTGATAAGCAGTACATGTAAGGAAGTTCTTGTTGAAGGACACAGTGGGTTCAGAGAACTTACACTGTCTCAAGAGAAGATCGAGAATCATTTGTAAGAAAAAGCCATTGTGAGTTGCTTAATAGTCAAACCACAACTAACAAAGGAAATCCCCAGAGCTGAAAACGTTTCGAGGCTGCGGGAGTATCAGAGGGAAGTCTTACATGCACTTGTCCTATTCTTATTCTTCCTGTTCTTACTCTGGTCACTATTGAAGACCTGTTGATGGACTTGGAGGGCCCTTGATCTGAAGTAGCATAGCCTTTTGCAGGTTATTACCATTGCATGTTGCGCCACTGCTTTAGACTGTGACAATTACCTGTCTCCTTGGCTGATGTATCTTGGGACCACATTTGCTTCACTTGGTAGCTTAAGTCAGCCTATAATTAACTAATGCTCCCTGCTTCTTCTCCTCAGTCATCTCCAGTTAATGACCCTTCAGCTAATGGTAGCAGTACTCAGTATTGCTCCATGAATATATTAACTTGTGTTGAGTAGCTTTGAATTTCATCCCATTTTTTGTCTCTGGTCTCCAGTCACCTTGCTCCTCCAGTTCCCTCCCCTAGAAAAACAGGACCAATTATCTCCTTTATGATATGAGCAAATAGCAGCAGCACACTTGCTTTGTAAATCAAGGTCACTTGCAAAAACATTAGATATGTGGCCAAGGCTTCCCCTTTTGTCAAAAGTCACTTTTATTTCTTCTTCACCTACTTCCTTCCCAATTTGGATGTCTGCTGCTTGGACTGTGATTTTGCACAACCTTTGCATATGGAAAACCCTCTGGGCTGGGTCTTCATAGTCAGGCTTAACCCTGCTCTACTGAATTCAGCTGCAGTCTCCCCATGCCTTTGATGGACCAGCATTAATATCACACACACACAAAAAAATAAAAAGGTGACTTGGGTCTTATTTCAATGTGAGGCGGATTACAGGAACACTGCCACATTTCTTCAAGATAAGAAACATTTTTAAGGGGAACACTTGACTCTTAAAACAAAGCATGACTAGAACTGTAATTTTTCAGACTAAGATTTGGACATCATTTAAAAAGATGTAATCCCCAGGGACAGAAGTTCATTTTGGATCAGGATTGTAGCAGTATCTAACAAGTACATGTGCAGTTGAGTGTTGGGGATGATGGTTTTGGAGACCTGAACTCATGGAGAAGGAACCTCTCCTGTGTTTGGATAGCTGTTCCTTTCCTTCCAGCCTTTTGGATATTTGTCTGTGTTGTGAGAGACATTTGAAATTGTCTAACTGTGTAGGCCCTGTGCAGTTATTTCTGTGCTCGCAGAGTAGAGCTTTTTGGACACTAGCACTTCAGGGATTTATATCAGAGGAATGTGGCAGTGTAGGCATTTCCAGATGCTAATCCAGGTTTTTCCAGGTGCTCATTTCCATGTGCCTCTCCTGTGGGGTTGCTTCTAGCTATTGCAACCCATCTTTAAGACCTGGCTTCTTAATCTGCAAAACAAGACCAAGTAGTTTCAATAAAATCAGTCAATGTCACTCTTTGTCTCATCAGAAAAAAAAAGAGATTGTTTGGCAGATCTGGGATCTGCAGTGAGATTTTCACTCTCCGAATCTTTATTTACAGGAACTGGCCAAAAGGAACTGGCCAAAGAAAATTTGTCTTTTGACGGAGTTGCCAAGAGAAGTAGTGTAGGGTAGGGCAAGTGCCATAGTCAGAGAGCAAATAGAGTTCTTTCAAATTTCATAATGTCAGCTGCTTTTTTGGCAGCAGCTTGTAACATAATTGTAGCTTTAAAAAGTGAGATCACTGAAAGTGTGGTTAAGGAGGTGAATGTTCCAGAAATTGAGTTTGCATGCACGAGCATAGCTGCAGGATACCTGCCCTCCCAGCCAGCCCCTCACTATTTTGCCCATGCTGCTCTCTCTATGGACTCAACAACATTGCTCCAGGGAAAACTAAATTACTTGGAAGTTAGCAAAAGGTTGCTTGGTTACTTAATCATTATAATGGCTTGCAATTTCTACCATCCTGTGGTATGTGTGTTTGTGTTTTACTGAGACTCAAACAATGATATTCACATTGATTATAATTGGATAGACTTTCCATTGGCATAAATAGACAGAGCACCACAGGTCTTAGGATATGTGCCTTCAAATTGCAGTGTAGGGTCTATAGTTTAAACCATCTGCCTGCAGAGAAAGGGAATTTTTGTACCGTCTAGGCTCAGTAATTAATTGCCCTGTGATTGTTCATTGATTGAATACAAACCCCTGCCATTAAGAACATTTGCATTTAATTTGCATGAGTGTGATGGAAGCTGTTTAATTATATTATCTCTCATTGCTGATGTGCATGGCAAGGACTGTAATTTTACTATCCTCAGTTTAAAAACAACTGTTTGGAGCTTTTAGTACTAGTGACACTGATTTCTAAACAACTTTTGCAACAGCATTTCTTCCCCTTATGTCCTGTGGTCAAGGCTGATTTACAATTATGCTTTCAGGGAGTGAAAGAATAATATTTTCTTTCCTCTACTCATGGCAATGTCTTTTCCTCATTGCTAAAGGAAGTTCCAGCATGGTGGTGACATCTCTTGAAGTGTTACAATCACTCAGGTAGCACTTGTCTCATACTTGCTTGTTTGTAGATTTTCAAGTAGGGTAAATATTTTCACCTCTTTAAATGAGGGCAATGGAGACGTGGTCAAGCGAAGTGATCCTTACTGGAAACAAAACACACTCTTCCTGGTGTTTATGCACCTCCAGTTTATTATGAATCACAACTCAACTCCTTCTAAGTGTCTTAAAGTGGATCTTCCTTCTGAGGTCCTTTGTTCCTAGCTATAGAGAAGCAGCATCTAATGGAAACGAGCTTTGTAAGTGGACACAAATCTAAATCTTACCTGTAAGATAATACATGAGCTTTACATATCAAGACAACTAGGAAATAAATGGGGAATTTGAGAAATATGCAATTTGTCAATGTGCTTGATCTTTAATCAGAGAAACAATGGCCACACATGCAGTGTCCTGGTTAAGGTGTTCCCAAGAGCTGGCCTAGTGCCTCTCCTTTATTTTTTTAGATTTTTAAAAAAATATTTGTATTTTGACTATTTATGTCCCTCAGCAGAACAAATGAGTGATGTAGGCATCACTATTATTTTCTTTTCACAGCCAATGACCTAACTTCTCTCATTAAAATATTCCAATTAGCCTCAAATTGGCACAATCCACCCCTCCATATCACTCAATGTTTTGCTGAGAGTTACCTGTCTAATCTAAAACAATATGTACAATAATGAATACTACAGTTCATGTTTTCAGTTTACACTGCTGAACTGTCAGAAGATTTGGATGGATCTAGGATTGTTGGATATAGTAATATTAAATGCAGTGATTTTATAGAGTTGTCTGAACATTATACAGTGAAAAACAAGCCATGGACAAGTGAGAGTGTACAAGTTCAGAAATACTGATAGAGGGTTGGAATGACCTTAGAGAATGGTGTAACAAATGTAAACAAATGTAAGGCTGGAGTCTGTGATTTTCGCCTATCTCTGCTGACTTAGAATTGCCAGACACAACATACGTGTTGTTGAGAGAATATGAAGAATGTCTATGCCAATTAGTGTGTAATCCTAATGTAGTCCTAATGCAGGTGTATGTAACCAATCAGAGTCTAACATGATTTGTAACCTTCTTATGTAGCCTTCTGATGGAAAGTATATAAGCCCATGCTTGGGGTGCAATAAATGGATTCTGGATTTGGAACTTGCTTATGTTAAGCATAGCCCCATCTCTTCTTCTGATACTATGGTATCTCAGCCTGTGACATAGGATTATTCTGCTTGTGAAGGGTAATTCCTCCTATTCATTGTGTGATGCAGCTGAGGGTCTGGGGTCCTGCTTGTTAGTGGTGTTTTGCTATGTGGATTTTGCTCTCTAATAAGTGTCCTTCAGCATTTCCTTTTATTTCGCACAGTCTACTCTTTCCTCTATGTCATTCCCACTATGACACATGGGTAATCTCTCTGCACCACCATCCTGGCTTTAAAGTGCCTTTCCCAAACTGTGATCCTATGTACGTATCTTCCAGATAAAGAAGAAAGAGGAGAGTTTCTTGCAGGGCTATGTGACTCCTACAGGTGATGGGCTGCTTTGGCATAGTTCGAACAGCTCATGAAGAATCTCATACCAGAGGTACGTGACAGGAGAATCACTCTAAGAGCATCTGTAAGAATAAGACTATAGGAAGGCAGGCACTTCTACCCAGCAGGCTCAAAGTGGGCATCTAAGGTTAGAAATACATAGTGCAAGTTCATAGGAAAATTTCCCCAATTTACAGTAGTTATCTGTGTAGGCTCTTCCTCAGCTTGGAGGAAGACAAGTTACATTATACTTACTAATAGCCAACAGATTCTATTTTCTTTTTCCCAAGGTCTCAATTTTTTCACAAGTTATATGAACTTGTTTAGTTCCTGTCCAAACCATTTAGCATCCACAGTAGCCAGTGTGAAGACACAGCTGAACTCTCTGTGTGCGTGAGATTGTTTTGAATTTACCATGTACTTACTAACTTCAAAAAAGACTCCTTAGTTCTTTGCATATGAGGGGGAAAATGAGGAGTTCCCTGTTTGCTCCATATCAGCATCATGCTTTGATGTGTGTCGTTGTAAATGTCATCATATTACGCCCTAGTCCCTGTTTCTCTAGACTAAAAGGTTCTTGTCTCCTTGGCTATTGCTTATACAGAAGCTACTAAATTTTTCAGCCTTTATATGAGTCTTTCACTCTAACCTTTCTAATTCTGATGTATACTTTTTGAAGCAGAAGGGCAAATTTCAAGATGTAGCTATACCATGATCATATCTTGTCTGTGCTAAAGATACTTTGCATAGGCCTGAAGGCATGGAGGTGTTGGTCTACAAGATAGTCATGCATTTGTATGCACAGCCTTACGTGGACTGTGTTGGCTCTATCTCTCTGTTGGAGATGCCTGTGGGAGGACAGATGACAAGAGAGGACGAAATAAGAGAATGCTGCCTGCAAATTTTCCCAGTTGGTGTAGCCATAGACATACTCATTTAGTAGACTTAGGTGTTTCCAGAGACTGGATAAGTAAGTGGTAGCTGAGGAACAAGACTCAGAGGGTGCTGACATGTGGATAGTAACAGGAATGTGCAGCACAGCCAGGAGCACCTCCTTGCTCTGAGCAATCATGTTTGAGATCTTCAGCAGTCTATAAATCACTGGTCCTTTGCTTCCATTTAATCTATTGACTAATACAGATGAAAATTGTACTTAGAGGTAGATAAAAATCATCTCCACTGATCATGGTGTATTGAAGCTGAGTTTCTTGCTGTGCCTGTCCAAACCACAGTGCTTGTTGATGTGTCCCTCTACAGAAGCAGTTAAGCAGTTCCTTTTTCTTTCAGTTATTCACTGGTTTTGCCTTTAAAAAAAAAAAAATTGAAATAAAAGACTGAGCTATGTGGCGAATACGCTGAAACTTTTCAAGGGCATTGTAGGAGTTATTGTTCCAGGTCAGGTCTATGGCAAATTGTTGTCAACACTATGATCATTAATATGTATTGGACCTGTGCTTCCAAGAGGCCTATGTATGCAAGACTGTCTTGGCTCTAGTTTAAATTTCCCAGAGACTCAAATATAGTTACTAGAAACAATAACAATTTACAGGATGCCTTTCCCTCTTCCTGCTCTTTCTTTTTTTCAAAGAAAAGGAATTAGATGTAGAGACAAAAAGGTAAAGTAAATAGCCTCACTTCAATTTGGAAGTTAAAAGAGAAAACTTTAACAATAAATAAAAGGTATTTGAGGTAAGGTAGTTACAAAAAGGTATGGGGAAGGGAAAACAAGATTTTATATATATATATATACACAACCAGATTGATGGCAATGGGTTTTCTGCACCTCGTGCACTGACACACACAAACAAAGAGTAGCAGGAAACAGGAATGTGATGCTGTCAGGCAGAGAGGCAGGTCAAGAGAGAGCAAAACAGGATGTTCCCCTGTTTTTATGGGGGCCTGGCCAGGAAGTGGGAGTGGGCTAACCACTACACCTGGAGAAAGGGTTGGACCCACTCCCAGGGATGAGTCAGGAGGACCTGGGGTCAGGGTCAAGGTCAAGACCACTCCCCGAGGAGGGTTAAGCCTTGACAAAGACAGAGCATGCTCTTCACATTTCCTAGTTCTGCAAAGGAAGTATTTCATGGAAAGACTCATTTAATAAGATTTTATTTGATTATTTCAGATCACTTAGCAGAGCTCACCTGGAGTACTCTGCTTGTCTCTAGATTTCCCAGTATAAAAATACATGGACCTGTCAGGAGAGGGTCACAAAGATGATTAAGCAGATGGAGCCACTTTCCTACAAGTGTTGAGAGAACTGGCACTAGGGACACCTTATTGAACCTTTCAGTACTTAGAGCTTAGAGAAAGGATGAGGACAGATATTTTAGAATGTCATGTAGTGGTAGGACAAGGGGTAATGGCTTTAAAATTAAAGAGGGTAGATTTAGACTAGGTGTAAGGTTAAAATCATTCGCTGTGAGAGTGGTGACACACTGACATAAGTTGCCCAGAGAAATTTTGGATGTCCCATCTTTGGAGACATTCAAGATCAGGTTGGATGAGGCTTTGAGCAACCTGATCTATCAGGAGGTGTCCCTGCCCATGTCAGGTGTGTTGGAACTAGGTGATCTTTAAGGTCCCTTTCAATCCAAACTATTCTATGATTGCATGATTTCACCTAAAATCCACATAGCTTTAGGTACTGAAAAACACACAGTTGTGTGTTTTCACCAGTGAATATCTCCTGTCTGACAATATTACAATAGATTCTGCTGCTGTATTCCATTGAAGGGAAAGTCTTCATCATGAGAACAAGTGGTGCAGCCTCTTGGCCATTTCAGAGGGATGCTAGGCCTTTTTTTTTTTTTTTTCTTCTGTTTTGTTTCTTTTTTCTTTGATCTTTAAAATGGGGCAAAAGAATTTCTGTGCTGGAGAGAGTTAGTGCTGTTGCTTGTATCAGCAGGAAATTACTGTGTTCTTGGCAGTTAAATCCACCCATCTGAGGCCATTCTTGGGTGATTCTCACAGAGCTGCTACTGTCAGCAGCTGGCTGAGGTGAAGAGCCTCCCTCAACCCTACAGTCTCTGCCTTCCACTCACATGTGTCATGCAAAGGCACTGCAGATACATCTTCAAGGGCTGTTTCCAGCAACTCTTTCCAGCCAGCCCATTCATCTATCACTGTAAGGATTTGGGTTTCAGGTGTCTGTTTAGCTTCAGTTCTTTACTGTGAGGGTAGTGAGTGGAACACTGTAACAGGTTGCCCAGGGAGGTAGTTGAGGCCGTATCCTTGCAGATATTCAAGATTAAGCTCAACAGGACTCTGGGCAAGCTGATCTAAGAGAATAAATCTTATGAAAAGCAACTGAAGGAGCTGGGGCTGTTTAGTTTGAAAAAAAAAGGGGGCTGAGGGGAGATGACATTGCTGTCTACAGCTACCTGAAAGGACATTGTGGAGAGGTTGGCGCTGGTTTCTTCTCAGAGGTAATTAGTGATAGAACAAGAGGGAATGGCTTTGAGTAATTTATCTTTGGAATGGGCTGCTCAGGGAGGTGGTGGAGTCACCGTCCCTGGAGGTGTTAAAAAAAAGACTGGATGAGGCACTTAGTGCCATGATCTAGTTGATTGAACAGGGCTGGGTGATAGGTTGGACTGGATGATCTTGGACGTCTCTTCCAACCTGGTTGATTCTATTCTATAAGCTGTGACTGGGTAGGTATAGACTGGATATTAGGAAAAAAAATTTCCCAGCAAGAGTGGTCAGGCATTGAATGGGCTGCCCAGGGAGATGGTTGAGTCACCAACCCTGGATATGTCTGAAAGTTGTTTGGATGTGGTGCCTGGGGATATGGTTTAGGGTGAACTTTGTAGAGTAGGGATATTGGTTGGATTTGGTGATCCTGAGGGTCTTTTCCAACCTGAATATTTCTGTGATTCTGTAACAAAGTATATCACTCACTGCAGGGGACTAGCTGACCTTTGGAGGTCTCTTCCAACCCAAACCATTCTATGATGCTCTGCCTGCCCCAAATAGTGCCATATTTCTTTTTGCTTCTATCATGTGTGTTCTCTAGACATATATATTTCCATATAAATACAGCATGGCTGAAGGACTTCTCTTACTAAGACAAACCTTCTTGAAAGTTAAAGTGGTAACTAGGAATAAGTCATTGTGAGGTGACTTATTTTTCACCCCAGATAACACCTGCAAACCATGCCCTTCCTGGGTAAGAGGCAGGAAGTCTTCATAACCCAGCACATCAGCTACATGCTCATCTGTTCTACACACTGTTAGTGTGCCTTTCCTAAAAACGTCTTGTACTGTTGTTTTGTTCGTAGGTAGTGGGAGGGTCTGGCTGTAGGCTGGAAACAGCAGATGTGAGATGGGTTAGTCTGCAGTGTTGAGGTTTGCATTGGTAAGGTTATCAGACTTGCAGACTTACCTCTATGTTCTAAAAGGTTTTGTACTGTGACTTGTCATATATGAGTCTGCATTGGAACTGATATTCACACAGTTAGTGTACCACATGTAGAAACAGCTCCTTTACCAGACATCTTTTGTAACAGCCTCATCTCTACTGTTTACCAAGTGTGAGACTGGTATTCTCAAAGCAGCTTTGTTTCAGCTTCATGCATCTCTCTGACCTTCTAGATTTGATTGTCAAATAGTTGAGAGCTTGTTGGAGCCATTTTATAATTTTACTGCTGCATCTGCTTTTGCTCCTGACAGCAGCAAAAGTGCATCCCTTTTTTGTTTCTCCTGTCAGAAGTGATTTATTTGTATTCTCAAGAGATACAGACTCTCAAGAGCTCATGGAAGTACATCTTTTATGTGCCACATGTGATGATTCTCACAGTGACCTGTTTCTACCAGGTAGCTAGACTAGCAAAATTTGCTACCCCACACTGCTGTTATGCCACTATTGACTGAAACCCTGAGGCAGCCACTGGCAATTTGATGGCCTGGCACACAGAACTGGGGACTGGGATCTGCACTAGGCTCCCTCGCTTGTTTCACAGGGTTACAAAGCAGGAGTAATTTCCCAGAAGGGAAAGTCCAGTACTGTCAAAGCCTCAGGAGTACAGACCACTCTGGCATAAAATTCTTGGCAAGTGCAATCTTTCTTGGAAGCTCTTGTGTCACGTGCAGGTGCTGGACCATTCCGTTGCAAAGAGCTTACTCCCACAGCCCCTCCCAAAGCTGCGGTTTATGGTTTTTCAGGTCAGCTGGCAGCAAGAGGAAGAAATGCACTTGCTTTTCAGCCTGCTAGCCTGGGGCTTGCAGACCTGGTCCTCAGATGTCAAAAAGTGTGCATACTGTAGACAGCACATTATGGGCTGGTACCCCAAGACATGGCAAAGGACCTCCTGCAGCCCTCAGGAGCTGCTCCTACTCATTCAGGGCCTGTATTTCAGCTTCTTTTAGTTCTCTTAACAGTAGAACTGTTTTTCAGAGATATGGTAATGGAAGTTCATGGTGGCAAGAGGAGAGCTTATCTTTCCAGTAACTGACTTTTGTGAGATGAGGCTGTTGTTGTCATACAGGGAGTCTTGGAAAGTGTGGCACAGACCATCCTGGGAACTGGTAGTGTTTGCTCCTGAACTCCTAGATTGCAGTGACATCTCCTGTCAAAGGCAAAGGTATGGTCTAAGTATCAGGATCTTCTCCTGCTCCAATGCCCAGGTGCTAGGTAATCTGTGTTACAATGCACATATTCTCTCCCTTTGCACCTCCCTGAAGTTACCTGGAAAGCTTACTACTGCTGGGGAGCCTTTTGTGTTACCTGTGGGTATGTTGTGAGCTGAGGAGCAGCAATAGATGAGTGATCTTGGACATCCCAGGAGTATAGGGCTGTGTCTTGAGCACTGTCAGAACACAGGGCTGCTTGGAGGTAGAGCTTTTCTTCTTGTGACCATGGCCTCCACATCCATCATGGTCCACAAGCATCACATTTGGGCACAGGCTTAGTTTTACAAGTAGATAGATCTGTTTCTTTTACCAGTCTCTAGCAGAACAAATCCTTTAATAAGGAAAAATCTATAATGCACAGAGTAAGTTTCAGTGTGTGGGGTACAGTGTAGATATGGTTTCCTCCACAGTCATTGAGTACCAGAAGGATTTGTTCAGCTTTTATTTAATTTTATTGTAACACCAGTATCCAGAATCAGAGTACAAATATCAAAGAAGGGAAGGAAAGATAGTAGACAAGACTGGAAGTCGGTTACATTGCCTGTCCCAATCACACTGGGGAAATCTGGCCTTTTTGTTACAAGTAGTGCCATTAATCTGCCCTGGCAGAATTATCTGGTCATTAAGTTTTCTATAACAGTGTGAGCAGTGTGGGATCTAGGATAAAATCAGTATTCAAACTGGCTTGCCTTGTGGCAGCAAACAGAGAAAGATTCGCAAATCAGAGGCAATGAGGGATGTGTTCTGAAAATTGCTGTTGTGAAGGACGGACTGAGATCTTCCCTCTGGGCTGGAAACAAACACCTGCAACTGATGGGATGGAAGAAAAGGAGGAGGTAGGTCATTTGACTAACATAGTATTTTGTACTGAGCAGATTGCTTCCACAGGGTTACTATTTGCCATGATCACTAGGCTTTACCACACTCTTGCTGTAGGAATGAATGAGTATGTTTATGCTAAGATGCTTAGCATATTCTAGCAGCTCTTTATAAAGATCATTATCTATAATTAGGAAAGTGTGAGTAACTGTTACTGCTCTTGTGCTAAAAATTGCTGCAAATGGAGCTGAGGGGTGAGAGGATTATAACTTAGACATCAGATAATTGAACTTAATTTGCTTAAGAGAACTACTAGTTGTGGCCACTTGAAACATTCGGTTTTAAGTTCAGGAATAAAATGCCTTTCTAAAAGTATTTGGTATTGCTTTTCATATCTATGTCAATATTTCCACTAGAGATAAGTGGTTTTGTGACTGAAACTTAGCATATGAAAATGTCAGTCAGAGCACTGCTGAATATAATGGTCTTGATTTTACCTTTTCTCACAGATGTCTGAAATTAGAAACTGGCTGCCATTTCTTAAAGTTTAGTCAGTTCTGCTAAACTATGGAGACGCTCACTGACCCTTTCACACTGTCCAGATTTACAGGTATGGTTCAGAGATGCATTTTCTACCTCTGTGATCACAAGCATGGTAACAGTGGATTCAGATGTGGCTAATAAAAGTACTTATGAAGCTAGGCCCAAGGCACAAGCCTGGCCCGAGGTCTAGGTTTCACCATCTGTTTTGTGAAAGTCTGTACTGCCTTTACTTCAGAAAGGAATCACTAAGTGAAAATGGTTAGATACACAGTATCACCTACTGCATTGCATTGGTATCCATCTACCCTTAGATTACTCAGATCTGCTCTGAGACCAGAACTGTTTCTGTATGATGTGGCTACCAGAACTGCAGAGTGCTAGCACTACAATATGTGCGATGGATAGCACTCGGATTGTATGGACTGTGGACATCTGTATAGCCTAAACTTGTAGACATCTGCTTGAGGGTCAATTTTGCCCTTGCTATCTGTATCCCATGTCTGTAGCCTCTTCAAATGTCTTTTTGAGGACCTTGATACATGGTTTCTGACTTCCATAAAGAATGGATTCAGCTCTCATGCTTTCAAAGCAATTTATTTTTGAATGCCTGTATGGCATTCTCAGTTTTGTCAATGTCACTGGTTCTTTTCTTCTTTCCATCTTATTCTCAGAAGTCTAGAGCTGGAAATTGTCTGCTTGTCTTAGCTGATATGTGAAGTAAATAAATAAAATTACCTACGATGCTGGTTATACAGAGCTGACAATGTGTGATATTTAGAGTTTTGTGCTGTCCTCTGGATGTGAGTCAGTGCTGACTGCTCAGTTGTTCATTTTCTTGGGTTTTTATGCTGCAGCCTAACCACTGAAGAATGTGTACAGTGTGTGCTGATGAGCTCCATGGACAGGACACCACAGTGACTGCCAGGCTTGCTGGCTGACTGCAGGCTGAATCTTCTGTAAGCCTTGTGGCAAGGACATGTTCCTAGTGTCAGAACAATTGAGAAAACCTGTGGATGTGAACCCAGAGTTTTCACGGGAGATTATTCCAAGGAAGGGGCCTGTATGGACCAAAGCTTTGTCACTAGATAAGCAGGCAAGGCATGGCATAACAGTCATGGAAATAGGAGAATAGTACTTGCCATGATGCCTTTCAAACAATTACCTACAGTTATGCATGAAATCTTGAATCTAAAGGTATTTCAACAGAGTTGTCCTGCTGTCTTGAAAACAATGGTTACTGAACTCAGAAAAGACAGTCCTAAGCATGTGCACAGGATGAGTGCTGCACTGGCTCAAGTTGTGAAGCAGACATTCACTGGTCAAACCTTAAGTATGTGCTCAGAGTGTGTCTTGGTGAAGGCTAATTGTCCAGCAGCTAGGATGAATAAAAAAGGCTTATAACAAAAACCACCCTTGCTTAGGTTCAAATTATAGAATTATAGAATCATAGAATTGTAGAATCATAGAATGGCTTGAATTAGAAGATCATCCAGTTCCAACACCTCTGCCATAGGCATAAGCTCCTCCTGCTAGACCGTATTGCTCAAAGCCTCATCCGGTGTGATCTTCAATACCTCCGGGGATGAGGCATACATGACTTCTCTCGGCAACTTGTTCCAGTGTCTCACCACATTCATAGTAATAAACTTCCTAATGTGTAATCTAAATCTACCCTGCTCGAGTTTTAAACCATTGTCTCTTGTTCTATCATCACACAACCTTATAAAAAGTCCCTCTCCAGCTTTCCTGTAGCCTCCCGTCAGGTACCGGAAGGCCACTATCAGGTGTCCCTGGAGTCTTGTCTTCTTCAGGCTGAACAGATTCAGCTCCTTCAGCCTGTCCTCACAGGCTCCACTCCTCTAATCATCTTTGTGTCCCTTCTCTGAATCCTCTCCAACAGATACATGCCTTTCTTGTGTTAAGAGCTCCAGAACTGGATGCAATATTCCATGTGGGGTCTCACAGTGAGCCATTGTAGTGGAGAATTATGGGACAAGAATTTTTAATTTTGCCTGTTGAACACTGCATGAATGGACTATAAGGAGGATCTAATCCTCAATTCCAAGTGTCTCAGATGTAATCCCTGTTGATCAGCTCATAGACCAACTGACAAAGAATAAAAGAAGAAGAAATGAAATGGCTCTAACTGGAAACCTACCCCATAATGTCTGACATCTTGAGAGGAGATGTGCTTAGCCTGCTTCAGCTCAGGCAGAAGACTCTCCTACAGATCACAAAGTAACCAAGGAGATTTATGTGCAAAGATAGTTTTAAAAATACCATCTTCTGAGTTAATTATACAAAACTCTACTGAGTATTCTTAGTATATTCTGCATGTATGTTCATGCCAGCTCTCCACGCCCAGCCTCCAATAAATTTTTAATCCATTGTCTAATTTCAGTCAAATTTAGCAAATGGAAACTCTCAAAGATTTCTTCCATCGAGCTTTACAATATAATGGCCTGCAGACCATGTGTGGCTTCTAGAGCCATTTTTTTTTGCTATGGAAGAAGAGGCTGAAAGGCTTAGGTGGAAGTCATAAGAGAGCAGCTGGACAGCTAGCAGACACATGAATGCTAGCTGTTCATCAGACATGCACTGCTGATCCATTTAGCCTCTTAGGCTACATCTGTCCTGCTGCTACTATGTTCATGTTTTAAATTGTTGATTTCTTGTTGCAGTTAGGGTCTGGCGACCGGAAGATGGCGTGCTGTCATGGAAAGATAGGGCTCCTCTCTATGTTCTCTATGATCTCTCTATGATTCCTTTGTTAGCTTCCTGTCTGTGATGCAAGCAGAAGGAAGTGACGTTGCTGCCTATTCTATATAATCCCATGCTACACGTGAATAAATGCCATTTTGCTGTCCACCACATTGGTGTTTGCATGCTGATGACCACGTGCTGCCATTACTGAACCAGGGCATTGTGGCAGAATGGCCACAATTGGTGCCGAAACCCGGGAAGGCGCCCTAGAAACCGGGAAGGCACCCCAATAACTCTGGGAACACAGAGAGGAGCCCTATCTTTCCGTGACAGCATGCCATCTTCCGGTCGCCAGACCCTAACTGCAACAATTTCTGCGAACAAGATTCCAGATGTGAAGTAACATACATGCGATATTGGTGGCAAGGAGACTAAGTTGTGGGGGCGAGCATGGGAGCTAAGCTATTAGATAATGGAAACATCTTTTATGTGCCCTAGGCATCATCTCTGTCCTATATGTCTTTACTAACTGAAATGAATCCCAGCTTTGCTGGTTTGTAGGACCTCTTTCTTTAGACAGTTGTCAGACATCACATGCACTTGAGGATGACAATTCCACCAGAGACTATGAAACTGTGGGGTCAGACATTAAAAAAAATAAACACTGAGTATCTTTTAGGACATAGTCCTAAGGTGAGTACCTTTAGGACATAGGAAGGGTGGAAGGAAGCATGTGAACACAAACATTTAATCTAGAAAATGTGCTGCAGCAGTGATTTCATAATGACTCTTAATGCCCTTGGTTAGATGTGGCTGTGGCAGGGAATGCTTCATTAGCTGACATGAACTATTGCAGCCTAGCAGAGAAACGACTGAAGAAATAAGATAACTATTCCAGAACCACTCTGTGTTACCATCACTTGGGCAGAAGGGAGGTACAACTGAGTATCCATCTGCAATAGTCATTGGTGGCTTATTGGCTTGATTATTCTCATTGGGTATGTATTCACTCAGCAGATCACAGCAACCCCAAAGAGATTAATTATGTGTATTTTAAAATTCCCTAAGTGCACATTTGCATAACTAGAATTTTTAAATATTCATAAATACGTATTTACTTGATAGATTGTAGCAGCATCATTTGCAGCTTCAAAAGAGACCTTTACTTAATCAAACTAGAAATGTTAATAATTTCTTGAGGCTCAGACATATGATCAGCATATTGTGGCACAATAAACACATTGAACATCAGCTGGGGCACAGTTATTGACTGTATGCTCCTACCCTATGGTGTATGAGAGGAAATCTGACCTGGCTTAACCCCCTATAACTGTGGTTTACCCAGGCAGTCTTTGCATTTACCAGAGACAGAAGGCAGACTCATACATAACTGACAGAGAACACCTCATTTGAGCTAAATGGATTCTGCGTCCTTGCTATCTCTTCTTTCCCAGCGACAAAAGCCTTGCAGGCATGGCACTGCGGACATTCCCCAAGAGGGTGTACGCCTGCACAGCACTCCTCACCCTCAGCCTCATAGGATATGTCTACAGTGTTAAATAGAAAAGGCCAGGAAAGAAGCCTAAGCACTAAAGCTGTGATTGATTTTATTGCACAACTCATGCTATGTCTCTCTTTTGGACTCCTTCAATGATCTGTCTCAAAAACATAGCCCAAAGCCCAAACACCCAGCAGAGTCCTGGGAACAGATCATAGTGCCCACTGGAAAGGTGCAAGATGTGGCTACCTTCATCCTGCACAGTCATCCAGTGTTATCTCAGAGGGCTGTGGACCCTCTACTATGCCCCGGGAGCATGCAACATCAACTCTCAGTGCCACAATAATATGCTCCTGGAGTGGAGCCAAGTCTTCACTACTCTAGACATTTTCACTTACAGAAAGCATGAAAAATACTGATACTCAGTCACTGGAACAGGTTCCTCAGAAAATTATGGTGGCATCAAGCTACGAGAGTTCAAGAAGCATCTGAATGCCACTGTTAGT
The DNA here is from genome assembly GCA_013400475.1 of Tricholaema leucomelas. Taxonomy (NCBI): domain Eukaryota; kingdom Metazoa; phylum Chordata; class Aves; order Piciformes; family Lybiidae; genus Tricholaema lacrymosa; species Tricholaema leucomelas. The sequence goes on from WAAF01017740.1 coordinate 35,316, forward strand.
CATGTGGTTTAGTTTTAGGTAGCTCTGTGAGAAGCACCAAATTGGTCTCAGTGATCCCTGTGGGACCCTTCCAACTTGAGATAATATCTGACTCTGTGATTCTGTGATACTATTAGAAGACAGCACAGTGAGAGAGATCCAGGGTCATGTGCTGCATAGTACAGACATAGCCTGTCTGCCATCTGTCCCAAAGCATGGTGATTGTGGGCTGGTCTGTACATCCCTCCACTACAGCAGTATAGAAAGAGCTACTGAAGCTGATAGCAGCTGAGGGGACTTGTATCTCAAATGTTAACCAATATGTACTTCCTCATTCCCCTCTCAGCCTGACTGTATGCTTATTTATTCTGGTTACAGGGAAATAGTCCTGATTGTCTTCAACTTGAGAGAAAGGGGAATGTAATTTTTATTCATGTGTGAAGATCATGACCAGGTGTTACTACCAGAAAGGCTTCTCCCTCTGCTTTTCCTTTGCCTTGCTATATGCAGAGTCTTTGCAGTATCAAAGCAGGAAACCTCAAAGCAGGAAACCTCAAAGCAGGGTGAAAAGGAAGTTAACTCCTTCTGGGCCTACCTGAAAGGTGGTGAGTCAGATGTGAAGGGTGGTCCCTTGGCAAGCAACTGAAAAGGAAAAAAGACAACAGCTGTCCCCACCAGCTGAATTTTGAGCTAAAGTTCAGGAAGAGAGGAACATAAATTCAGTATACAGAAAAAAAGCCGAAGTTTGCATTCATATGTTACAGCTCATGCTCAGGGAGTGAGGTTCACTTGAAAGGATTAAAAAGTGCCACTGATGATGTGAGTCTGGTGGAAGCAGGGTGCAGGGCTAAGGCAGAGACAGTGGTTTTGGAGGAGGGAAGGAATAACCTAGAAAGAGGAAAGGAGGATGATTCATATGTATCAGCATTCCTGAGCTCACAAAAAGGGTGATCTGTGTGAGGGTTCTTGGTCCAATACCCACGGGTACATGTTGGGGAGTGGTGACTGGGTGCTTGCAAATCTGTTGTGCTGCCCAGGTCATGAGGCATTCCAAGGGGCTGATAGCTTGTGGGGTGTTTGCCTGGGAGGAGGAAGACCACAAAGAAGAAATCAGTAATCTGACCTAGTCTGCAATCCCTCCTCACCAGATCACAACCCTGTAAACCCATACTGCTGAGTCAGTGTGGGACATGTGCATTTGAGATTTTTTTTCTGGGTGATATTGCATAAACTGTGACATCTATGCCAAATCAGATCCTCCCTACCTTGACAAGTGGGAAATGAGGCTTTGAAAGCAAAGCCTGCTTGGCAGGTTGCCCCAAAGTCAACCATATTTTCCAAGCACTGGTATTTTGAAACAATTCATAGCATTACACCCTAGAAAAAGTGATCTTTTGATCTTAATCCTTCAGGGCAAATTAATTCAGAGGTCCCATGTTGTTTAGAGCTCAGTAGGAGATAGTTGAATTTCTCATTGAGAAATTATTGTGGTTTGGTTGATTATATAATTTTATTTAAAGATGGCTACTTCTTTGTGGCTGCATATCAGCTCCCACCCATAAAGACATCCGCTCTAGCCAGTCAGTTATTTTGGAAACACACAAATTCTAGCCATTTATAACAATGTTTTGATCACTGACAAATAAATAAATTTTTCCTAGGAGCTGAAAGCCAATCCTAACAAGTATCTGTGTTTGAATACATTTTTGTCACGAACCTATTGGCCTTTTGAATATTAGAGCAAAGAATGGTGGAAGATCCTGAGGCATCAAAATTTATGTCGTTTGCATCTTGTTGCTGACAGTTCATTTTTAGAAAGGTAAAGCCAGCTCTATTTTTAATTGGAGCTGTAAAGAAAACCTACCCCTGCAGTTTTGGATGAGTCAAGATTGTGGTGGCAAAGAATGATTAATACTAATTCATGCTTCAGTGGTACTGAAATAAGTACCTTACATCAAGCAGGGAGTGCAGCCTCACATGGAACAAGATTATCTGACCTGCCTTCAGCAAGCAGCAAAGGTAGAAGGAAATACTGAAGTGGATTTTTGCTCTGTACAGGTTTGGTATCTGCAGGAAAGGAATCTGGAGGCAACTTTCAAGTTGCCAGGCCCACTCATTAGTCTTTGAGTGCCCACTGACTTGCTTCCTTTTGGATGTACCTTTTACAATTTTGATGTATCTGGACTCACAGGGGACCATAGAGCTCTGATCCACCTTGAAGTTTCAGGCCTGTGGTTCGGCTGGTTTTCAACAAGTATTTAGGAAAATAATGTCATATTATTTATTTGGCATATCCTTTCAGGAAATTGTTACTCTTTTGACCACTCTAAACTCTCCTAAGTTTCTGCCTGAACAGATTTATCATTAGCAAGTAATCAGAGTGCAAGATGAAAATGTGTGTACATACTCTATCTAAAATAAGTTATTAACTAGCCCTTATTAGGACAAGAAACTGTCTCTGTGTGAATTCATGGTGGGAAGGAAAAAGAGACAAATTATTTTTTTCTCTTCCTGGCTATTAGTGCTAGGGCAATTTTTGCTATTTAGTACATGGAAGACAGACCAATTAACAGATTTAGCTTTATAATCTCTATTTTTATTTTTCAACTGAAAAAATCTGATACCTCTGTCTAACTACAACTTCTAGGTCTGCTTATAACTGAAAAATAGAATTACAGAATCATACAATGTTTTGGGTTAGAAGATCACCTAGTCTAAGTCCTCTCCAGTCAACGGGGACATTTTCAGATAGATTAGGTTGTTTAGGGCTCCATGCAACCTGACCTTGACTGTTTCTAAGAATGGGACATCTACCGCCTCCCCTGGCAATCTGTTCTAGTGTTTCAGCACCCTCATTGTAAAAAGTTTTATTGCTTATGTCTAGGATAAATTTCCCCTCTTTTAGTTTAAAACCATTACCTTCTATCCTGTCATAACAGGTGGGTCTTCATCCTTCTTCTACGTCCTTTTAAATTATTGAAAAGTCATAGTAAGGCCTCCCAGGAGCCTTCTCTTCTCCAGGCTGAACAATCACAGTTCTCTGAGACTTCATGCGAGGTTTCCCTCTGATAATTTTTGCACCTCTCTTCTGGAACTGCTGCAACATGTCCTTATGTTTTCTGTACTAATGACTCTAGACCTGGACACAGTACTCCAGGTGAGGTCTCATCAGAGCAGAGTAGAGGAGCAGAATCACTCACCTTGAGCTGACCACACTTTTTTTGGTGCAGCCCGGGATACAGTTTGCTATCAGGGCTGTGAGTGTGCATTGCCAGTTCTCGTTGAGTTTTTCAACCACTGTTACTCCCAAGTCCTTCTCTGCAGAGCTGTTCTCAATCCCATCATCCTTCAACATCTATTGATACTGAGGATTGCCCTGACTCAGGTGCAGGACCTTGCACAAATACAATTTCATGATAATGTATAAATTGGTAACACAAAGCTTTTATTAATTGCTGATTGTGGCCAAACTAAGATAAAACAGTTCTTCTGATTTTTAACTTTTTGCAGACACAGGGGCATGGGCAAAATTACCTCTATGGAGAGATCTGAACTGTCTTCTTTTCCTGCATTCACATCTAGTTGCTACTCCTTTATGTTCTTAAAAGCAGTGGCTGGGATGGGATGAACAGTGGTGACAGATAAGATGCTCTGAGTGCCACAGAGCCAGGATGCCTGAATGGGAAAGCTCTTTGGTGCAGCTGAGTCCTTCCTCCTCAGCTTCATGACCAGGCTACTTGTCTTTGGCATCAGAGTCCACTCAGACAGAGTGGCTTTCTGCACCCAGGGCTGTACATTGTCCTAGGCTACAGTGCTCCAGGCCATGCTGGCAGTTGCCCTCTTGTCAGTCCTCTGTGAGGAAAACACCAGAGCTGCTGCAGCCTGAAATATCAGTGTTGGGCTAAGGACAGTGAAAAGGAGGTAATCTAACATTCAGCTGAAGAACCACAGGCAGGACCCCACTGATCCTATGACTGCTTGTCCTCAGTAGCCTGGAAATTTGAGTTTAAAGGACTAGGAGATGTTGCCACAGCCTCTTCAGGACACAAACTCAGCACTGCAAAATAAAGGGGATCTTAACAAGGATTCTTGGCTGCAGACAACCATTAGCCTTTCTTAATGATCATGTCTGCAGTATGTGAACACTACCAAAATGCCAAGTTCCTACTGCCAGAAAATGAGAGGTTCAATCTAAAAACTGGGATGCATTGTCTGAAGACAAAGCAGTTTTTCAGGTCCTTGAAGAATTCACAGGGAAAGTTACACGCAGGCATGTGTGTGCACACAAACACAAACAGAAAACAGATCCTTAGCTAGGTGTTCTGTTTTGCTCTAGGTCCTCCCCTATTATCATCAAAGATACAGAAACCTGACCTGCCAAGATGGAGATTATATAGCCAAAACTAGATGTTCCACTGAAAACTCCATTCCTTTGTGGTTACAGCTATCTTGTAGCAGAAGTGGTCCAAAATACCTTCAGGCTGGAGGGTTTTCCCTGGGGTTGTTGTGTCCACAAGAAGTAGTCGGGTCAGGGGGCTCATGCACTGCCTTTCTCCAACTGAATCTTGAGGAGACAGAATTGCCACATGTTCCAAGTCCTGAAGAATTTCCGATGGGTGAAAAGCCCTTTTCTGCACTCTGTAGTCAAGTTCTAAACTTTCTTAGAGCTTATTTTCCTGAACAGCTTAAAGGAGTTCCTACCCTGTCATAGGTTCCTAGGTTGCCTTTGTATATTGCACAAGGCATTAAGTTGTCTGGGTAAGATGTCCTGTTTGCATCCCACCATTCAGTAAGCCCTGACTGCATGCTATCTAATTTTAGACACTTGAAATAAACACCTAATTTAGGAGACTGGGGATGATCCAAACTTTGCCTGTCAACAGCAGTGCAAGAGTGAGATTTCTGAGAGCAGCATGGAAGTTGCTCTCCTGGGTAGGCTAGAAATATCTGTGTCTCACCACTGACTAATGCAGCCACCACCAACAAAGTTAATTGCTTGAGTTAGAGCAAATTCAGGCACTGATGAAAACTATTGCAGTGTTCCTCTCTTTCCACATCTGGCTTGTTTCATGTGCCGTTTTGTTCATTCTTGGGACTGTAGGATTTTCCAGTATATCATAGCCTTTGGCCTTCCTGCATGTGTGCGAGCCTTCACACAAATACAGAACTCACTGATTTTCTTGCCAGGTAATGGAAGCATAAATGTTGGTGCATAGATGCAGGATCTCTCAGACATCATTTGTATGAGAACCAAATGAGTACTAGGATCTAAATAGAATAAAATTCTGATAGAGGGCTTGTGATTGAAATCTAGGTTTGGGTTTGGATTTTGTTGGGGTTGTTTTTTCTTGGTTATTTAGAGGGTTTTTTTGTTTGTTGTAGTTTTGTTTGGCGCATGTGTGTTTTTTCTTTTCTTTTTTTATTTTTTCCTCCTTCTGTTTTCTTTTTTAACTCTCATTACCTGGTTTCCATGGAAAGCTTTTTCAATACAGCAGGAGAACTGCTTCGATATTTTTGTTGCAAAAGTTAATGAAGAAATAAGATGCATCTATGTCTCTTTTTTAAGTCAGGAATCTCAGCCACAGAAAATTGAATTGGCTAAAATGGATTAAATGATTGTCTTCTCCTGGCCCCCATTTTCCTTCTTGAAATGTGCACAGCAAATAATTACCACCGTTCAGAACACCATTGGGCATGAGTTTTGTCTTGCTCCATTGAGTAACTGCTTTGTTTTTTTTTTTTTTTTTGATATCTCCCCCTGCATTAGAAAAGCCATGCACAAAATGAGTGTATATTGCAAGGCTTCCTGTCATTGAATTGCAGGGAGTGCCAACTTATACTGCAAACTCAGTAGGCTTTCCTGGAAGCTTCTTCTTTTTGCTTATTGGCAAAAGAACTTGGAATATATGTTCAGCCTAATCCAGTCCAATCTATCTGTTTCACAATGCTGTCTGGATCTCAGCAGGGGCTCGGTGCTTTCAGCATTTGATCCAGGCACTTTCTTTTTTCCACCTTAGTAGCTGTTCTTTAAGAACTAAGTATTTCGGAGAAGTGCTGGCCCCAATTTATTCCTACTAATTGTGTGGAAGATATCGAGGAGCTACCAATGAGACAGCTATTGCCTCTAAGGAGCCAATATCTAATTGACTCTGAATTGGTAGCTATCACTTTTGTCTTGCGAATGGCTCAAACACATTTCTGTATCTTTTAAGGATGGTGTACTCCTGACCAAACGCTAGGTAGAAGCAAATGCCAGCACAGCATTATCTCAAAGCATTTCTCAGTGACTGATATGTCTTTCAGTATCGTCCATACTGGGAAGAAAAACTTTCTAATGATAAGGATAGTTATGATCTGGCACAAGCTGCCTAGGAAGATGATGAAATCTCCATCACTGGAGGCTTTCAAAAACAGGTTAGACAAGCAACTGCCAAGAAGGTTGATGTATAGCCAGTTCTGCCTTTGGGCACCATCAAAGGACCTTCTGTGTGCTAGTTTGAGCCTAGCTAGAAAGTTTTGGTGGGAAGAACTAGATTACAGGCTGTGAGAGGAAAACAATGGTGATGTCTACTTCTCTCACAGGCTTGCTGAGAGGTATAAAAACAAAAAGCAAAACATACATAATCACTTCCACTCTCACTTGGGCTGCTGCTGGGGAACTAGCTGAGCTGCATCATACCCTTTAACCTCACCCTCCATTTTGGACTAATCCACTTTGCTTCCTAACCCCTTGGCCAAACCTCTATTCTTCCTTGGGACTGGGTGAGAGGTTGGGGGGGGGGGGGAAGGTAAAGGGGCAGCTCAGAGCCCCATCCTGGGGACTCAGGTTTCTGGGAGG
>WAAF01017741.1:9865-29065 GCA_013400475.1 Tricholaema leucomelas
GCTGGGGACTTAGTGCTATGGTCTGGTTGATTGGCCAGGGCTGGGTGCTAGGTTGGGCTGGATGAGCTTGGAGCTCTCTCCCAACCTGCCTGATTCTATGATTTTATGATCTTGCCAATGGACACCAAGAAACAACCTGCAGCAACTGTATTACATAACATCACTCTACCACAGCCCTCCTGATAAATCTGAAAGGCAAATGCATGATGACTTTTCATCTCCCAGAAGGTGTAGACATTTTACAGCTTGCACCAATCCCGTTTCCTGCTGACAAGTACCCTCAAACAGCTGCAAAAGTGCTAATGTGTCTAATTGCCTTACAGACCCCTCCGGCAGACAGGCGGCTCTTTAAAAAGCGACTCGTTAAAGCACCCTGGCTGCCAGATGTTAGGATTCACAGCAATTGCCCTACTTGTGTACTGAATTAAGACAGCCTGAGCGCTGAAGTAAGTCTTCAACTATTTTGGTAATTAAAGTATTACCCTAAAAAGTCAGAAAATTGAGATCTGCAGATCCCAGTGCGTTTCAGCGGCTATGAATTCTGACAGGCAGAAAGATGACTGGTTTTTTTCCCCCGTTGCATGTGAAAACTGATGCTCAGCCTCTCTTAAAACACTTCTGGACTTGAAGCTAACAGATCCCACAGAAAACAAAAGGATATTAAAATAAATAAATAAAAGCCCTTGGCAACAGGCATTGTGTTGCTGACTGAAGTCTTTGTGATCGCAGAATCATTTTCATTGGAAAAGACCTCTACGATGATAGAATCATAGAATCAAGCAGGTTGGAAGAGACCTCCAAGCTCATCCAGTCCAACCTAGCACCCAGCCCTATCCAGTCAACCAGACCATGGCACTAAGTGCCTCAGCTAGGTTTGGCTTCAACACCTCCAGCCACGGCCACTCCACCACCTCCCTGGGCAGCCCATTCCAATGCCAATCACTCTCTCTGACAACAACTTCCTCCTCACATCCAGCCTAGACCTGCCCTGGCACAGCTTGAGGCTGTGTCCCCTTCTTCTGTTGCTGCTTGCCTGGCAGCAGAGCCCAACCCCAGCTGGCTACAGCCTCCCTGCAGGGAGCTGCAGACAGCAATGAGCTCTGCCCTGAGCCTCCTCTTCTGCAGGCTGCACACCTCCAGCTCCCTCAGCCTCTCCTCACAGGGCTGTGCTCCAGGCCCCTCCCCAGCCTTGCTGCCCTTCTCTGAACACCTTCCAGCACCTCAACATCTCTCTTGAATTGAGGAGCCCAGAACTGGACACAGTACCTGTGGTCTGAGCAGTGCTGAGTACAGGGGCAGAATAACCTCCCTTGTCCTACTGACCGCACTGCCTCTGATACAGGCCAGGATGCCAGATGGCAGTGGTAACTTCTCAGCTACTGCTATGGGTGTCAGTTGCAGCACAGGAGGTTTCACCTCAACACAAGGGGGAACTTCTTGACTCTAAGGGTCCCAGAGCACTGGCACAGGCTCCCCAGAGAGGCTGTGGAGTCTCCTTCCCTGGAGATTTTCAAAGCCTCTCTGGATGTGTTTCTCTGTGATCTGTGCTAGATTGCGCGGTCCTGCTCTGACAGGGGGATTGGACTTGATGGTCTGCTTGGATCCCTCCCAACCCCTAAGATCCTGTGAGGCTGTGAAACCAGGTAAAAGCAACTTCTACAATTTCCTGTGCTCTGCAAGATTTTTTTTCCCCAATAAAGAGCTGACAATATTCATTTTCACTGGTGGAATCGTATGTGGCCTGATGAAAACAGGTCAGCAGGCTGCCTAACGTGAGAAGGAAGAGTTGGCCTATTTTATACTTGCCTATAGAATTTCCCCCTCTCTGCTCGGTTCAAGTCTAACCATATCCCCCCCACACAATTCATCTGTGAGGTCTGCAGTCGAGATGGAAGCGGCAGATAGGATTTGTAGCCACTAGTACTTTTGTTGAAAGTAAATATTTATCTTGGCAAGGACTCTTCTGGCCCCACATCTCAATTGTGAAGTAATAATGAGAGGGATTCAGCTCCTATCAGTGCAATGGGGACTCCTGAGGTAGAAGAACTGTTCGGTTCAGCAGACTTCAATCCCTTTTCCCAACTGACCGCAGAGAGAATCTCTGTCCATTGGAGATAAGCATTTTGGAATTAATGGCCATTTAGCACTGCTCTCCTTTGGGCAGGCTACCTGTCAGAGCACCAGTGAGGAGGCTGTGCTCCACTAACGGGATTAGGGAAAGGCGCAGATCGCTTGGAGAGAGCCCATCAGCCTCCTGGCTGTGACGGCTCTGGATAGATTATGCACCCTACCTGAAGGAGTCAGGCAAGTTAAGGGAATATCTTCAGGCCTAAACTTGTTCTGGAAGGTTTCTTTTCATAGGAGAGGGCTGCAGCAGCTCTGATGTGAGCACAGACTGAAAGAGTTGGGGCTGTGCAGGCTGCAGAAGAGGAGGCTCCCAGGTGACCTTCTTGTGGCCTTCCAGCATCTGAAGGGGGCTACAAAAAAGCTGGGGAGGGACTTTTGAGGCTGTCAGGGAGGAACAGGACTGGGGGGAATGGAGCAAAGCTGGAGGTGGGGAGAGTGAGGCTGGTGGTGAGGAGGAAGTTGTTGAGCAGGAGAGTGGTGAGAGGCTGGAATGGGTTGCCCAGGGAGGTGGTTGAGGCCCCATGGCTGGAGGTGTTTCAGGCCAGGCTGGCTGAGGCTGTGTGCAGCCTGCTCTAGGGTAGGGTGTCCCTGGGCATGGCAGGGGGTTGGGACTGGCTGCTCCTTGTGGTCCCTTCCCACCCTGACTGATTCTATGAGCAGAAGTGACAGCTTGAGAGGAAGGAATTGGCTTCAAGTTTCACCAGGTGAGGTTTGGGTTGGAGATGAGAAGAAACTTCACTGCAAGGGCTCTCAGCCACTGGCACAGGCTGCCCATGGAGGTGGTTGAATCCTCCTACATGGGGGTGTTTCAAAGAGGCAGAGATGTGGTGCTGAGGGCCATAGTCCATCCCTGGGCTTAGTAGAGACAGAGAACATTTGGACTGGGTGACCTTAGAGGTATTTCCAGGCAGAAGGGTTCTGTAATTCTGTGAGTTACTCATTCTGTGCAGACACAGAATCTCTCTGCCAGACTCGGTTCCTCTTACAGAAACCCTTTGACCCCCAAAATGTCAGTTGTTACTTTACTTTCTTTTTATTAATTTCATGATTCTTCTGTAGCAATGACTCAGTTTTAAGGCTAGATCCTAAAAGAGATTTTTAATACCCTTAACACTCTTTTTAGATACATTTTGATTCATTTAATACATCTGTGCTATTGATTTTTTGACAGGCTCTAAGCCTGTCCTCTCCACTATTATGTTTTAAATGTCTTGCACAGGTGAATAATTATTCTTTTCATGACTAAGGGAGTCTTCAGTTAACCTTTTTCAACCAATCAGCGTAATCAGGTATCTTTATATCCTTGGTAACAATGATGTTTGAGAGCCTTATTATCTTGCCTGTGTTTAGAAGACTCAGAGGAGGATTGAAGTGTTTGTGTCATAGATACAGAGGCGAAACGAGGGAAAAAAACACCTTACATGAATTACTGAAGATGAATAGAATAGAATAGAATAGAATAGGAGTCTACCAGGTTGGAAGAGACCTTCAAGCTCAGCCAGCCCAACCTAGCACCCAGCCCTATCCAGTCAACCAGACCATGGCACTAAGTGCCTCATCCAGGCTTTTCCTGAACACCCCCAGGGACAGTGACTCCACCACCTCCCTGGGCAGCCCATTCCAATGCCAATCACTCTCTCTGCCAACAACTTCCTCCTAACATCCAGCCNACACTGCTGGCTCCCTACCCAGGGAGGTGGTGGAGTTGCTGTGGCTGGAGGTGTTGAAGCCAAGCCTGGCTGGGGCACTTAGTGCCATGGTCTGGTTGGTTGGGCAGGGCTCGGTGCTAGGTTGGGCTGGCTGAGCTTGGAGCTCTCTTCCAATCTGCTTGATTCTGTGGTTCTTTGATTCTATGACCATGATAAAAACGTTCCCTTTATTTATTTTTAATATAGTTTAGGAAGGTCTTTAAAATCAAATACTCCAGGTGCTTTGTGTGCTTCTGACAGCAGCTCAAGCAAGTTTGCCACTTTAAAACAAGCTTTGCCATCTAAAACTGCACAGGGAGCTGAAGTGATTTCTTTCAAGAGCTGGACCTAGGCTTTCAAGCTGCGTAATTCTACGCACCTGTTTGACTTATCCAACCACAGCTTTGCAAGATTATGTACTTAAAAGATGTTATTTAGACTCATAGACTCATAGAATGGTTTAGGTTGGAAGGGACCTCAAAGCTTATCCAGTTCCTACCCCTTGCCATAGGCAGGGACACCTCCCACTAGAGCAGGCTGCTCAAGGCCTCATCCAGCCTGGCCTTAAACACCTCCAGGGAGGAAGCATCCACAACCTCCCTGGGCAACCTGTGCCAGTGTCTCACCACCCTCACTGCAAACAACTTCTTCCTAACATCCACTTTCAATCTCCCCTCTGCCACTTCAAACCCATTATCCCTTCTCCTGTCATTCCCAGACCTTGTCAATAGTCCCTCCCCAGCCCTCCTGCAGCCCCCTTCAGACCCTGCAAGGCCACTCCAAGGTCTCCTCCAAGCCTTCTCTTCTCCAGGCTGCAGAGCCCCAACTCTCTCAGCCTGTCCTCAGAGCAGATCTGCTGCAGCCCTCTCAGCATCTTGGTGTCCTCCTTTGGTCTGGCTCCAACAGTTCCATGTCCTGCTTGTGTCAGCTTCTAACTGAAGAGAACACAGAAACTTTCTTTTCAAGAGAAACAAACAAGTTAGTCACAGAATCACAGCACCATGCAGGCTGGCAAAGCCCTTCAGGAGGATCAAGTCCAACCTAGAATCTACCCAGCAAGATTCACCTTAAACCATAGCCCTAAGCACCACATCCAAACCATCCTGAAACACATCCAGGGTGGGTGACTCCATCATCTCTCTGGGCAGCTCATTCTAGTCCCTGAGCACTCTCCTCATGAAAAACTTGTTCCTAATGTCCAATCAAAACCTCCCCAGCCTCAGCTTGAGGCTATCCCCCCTTGTTTTCTTTCCAATTACCTGTGAGAAGAGCACCAGCCTCTCTACAATGAACTAAATGTCCAAGCCAAACAGCTGCTCAGCTGCGGAAGATGAGGTGTTAGGTCTATGCCTTGTTGAAGTTCCATCGAGAGTAATCTTTACTCCATCAACAAAGTGTCAGCCTCTCTAGGAACAGAGTTGTAATCTTGGGAGAGAATCTTATCTCTTTTCTAAATATTTGGGTTCACCTGTATAGCAAAAAGCAGAAGGACATCTGCAAAGAAATGCTTCAGGGCAAGGCTGCAAGTGCAGTAGGCTCTCAAAGGTCTAAGAATAAGAGAAATGTATTTTAGGAGATTATCAATTCATATTCCACTAAATGAAGCCACCAAAATGGCATTCACTTCAAATTGCACTCATGACTAACATAGGGGTGGGAAAGTCACTGATTAAATTGGTTTGTCATAGAATCATAGAATCAAGCAGGTTGGAAGAGACTTCCAATCCCATCCAGTCCAACCTAGCACCCAGCCCTGTCCAGTCAACCAGACCATGGCACTAAGTGCCCCAGCCAGGCTTGGCTTCAACACCTCCAGCCACGGCCACTCCACCACCTCCCTGGGTAGCCCATTCCAATGCCAATCACTCTCTCTGGCAGGAACTTCCTCCTAACATCCAGCCTAGACCTGCCCTGCCACAGCTTGAGGCTGTGTCCCCTTCTTCTGTTGCTGGGTGCCTGGCAGCAGAGCCCAACCCCAGCTGGCTACAGCCTCCCTGCAGGGAGCTGCAGACAGCAATGAGCTCTGCCCTGAGCCTCCTCTTCTGCAGGCTGCACACCCCCAGCTCCCTCAGCCTCTCCTTACAGGGCTGTGCTCCAGACCTCTCACCAGCTTCATTGTCCTTCTCTGGGCACGTTCCAGTATCTCAACTCTGAACCTGAAGTTAACCAAATAGGCCTGCACCACACTGTTCGTTCCAAGGGATGCCCTTTACTACATCACAAGTGATGTACATGAGATCCATGTGGTGAAAAATATGCAGGAAACATTCAATGCTGTGCTTAAAATTAAAATTCATCAGCTTCTGGATAGAAAAGTTCTTGCATAAACATCTGAAGTTTGATTTTCACTCCAGTACCTAAGGACTAATTCCCAAGTACACCACTGGAAGAAGCTGTCCAGGGAGATCATAGATGCCTCCTCCCTGGGGGTGTTCAAGGCTGGATTGGATAAGGCCTTGAGCAGCTGAGTGTCTCTGCCTGTGGTGGGGAAATTCAAGGTCATCGAGGTCCCAATGACAGGACAAGAGGCAATGATGAAAGATGAGGCATAGGAGGTTTCATTTAAACACGAGGAGGGATTTTTTTCCCTGTGAGGGTGACAGAACCCTGGAACAGGCTGCACAGGGAGGTTGTGGAGTCTCCCTCTCTGGAGGTATTCAAATCTCACCTGGATATGTTCCTGTGTGATATGGTCTAAGTGATCCTGCTCTGGCAGGGGCATTGCACTGAATTAGCTTTTAAGGTCCCTTCTGGCCGCTGACATTCTGTGATTCTGTGATTCTGTGAAATGCTTGAGAGAGTCCAGTGCATGATGATTGAAGGAATGGAGCATCTCTCTTGTGAGGAGGGACTGGGGGGCCTGGAGATCTTCAGCTTGGAGAAGAGGAGACTGACAGGTGACTTCATCAATGTTTATGGAGATGTAGAGGGTGAGTGCCAGGAGAATGGAGCCAGGCTGGTCAGTGATGCCCTATGACAGCACAAGGGGCAGTGGTGGAAGCTGTGGCATAGGAAGCTTCATTTAAACATGAGGAAGATTTTTTTTCCCTGTGAGGGTGCCAGAGCCCTGGCACAGGCTGCCCAGGGGGGTTGTGGAGTCTCCCTCTCTGCAGATATTCAAGACCTGCCTGGGTGTGTTCCTGTGTGATCTGCTCTGGGTGATTCTGCTCTGGCAGGGAGGTTGGACTGGATGAGCTTTGGAGGTCCCTTCTGGCCCCTGACATTCTGTGATGCTGTGATTCTGTGAAATGCTTGAGAGAGTCCAGCACAGAGCCACAGGGGTGATTGAAGGAATGAAGCATCTCTCTTGCAAGGAGAGATTGGATGATCTTTAGAGGTCCCTTCCAGCTCCTGACATGCTGTGGTTCTGTGATTCTGTGAGTAGGTGACCCTTGAGGTCCCTTCCAACCTGAGCCGTTCTGTGATGCCATGGTTCTGTACAGTGCTCAGAAGAGAATGGAACTGAAAAGAACTTTCCAGTAAGGGATTCCACACCTCTGCTGCAGCTGTGTTGATGAAAGTGCATCTGAGAAGTGCTTAGCCTCCTTGTCTCCTTGCTTCAGATCTCCATTCCTCAGATGGATAGGGAGCGTGGTCTAATTTTTAGCACAAATTTCATTCTGAGGATATAGATATATTTCTGTATACATATATTTGCTCTCCATGCACAAAACAGTACTTGAAATTTTTCATCCTCTGGCCCCAGCTTCATTGGTACGAAGTTAGCATTGCCACAATCTCATCACGATGTCAAGTGAAGACTACAGAGATTACATTATGATGTCAAAATGCAATTGCAAGGAATTTTTATTACTATATATGGTCACCACATTTACAATATCAAATTATGATGAAAAGTGTTTCAATGTTTCTCTGGAGATGAAATTATAATGTCAAGCTGATGACACAATGAGGTCAGTACAAATCTTCATAGAGCCAATTGCAACGTTCATGCGATGGGAAATGCATGAAGACTGTCGGGGTAAGGACTAGAGAAGAACAAAGTGGACAAGAAGTACTGAATGGCTTCAGCAAGCTCTGAAAACCTAAGAACTTGGAGGAGGTTTTCAGATACACATCTCAGTGCCAACAGAATGGCAGAAATTCATAGGGAATGCTGGACTGACTTTTAGATATTACTTCACTTAATAGCCACCTTCCAGAAATAGCCTTACTCTCCTGCTAATCCCACCAATGACACAGTAACTTAGGGGAGTCCAAGTGTAGTTCCCAATATCTATCCCTGACCATCCTCTTCTACCTCTTTCTTAACCCTCTTTTCACTCTGCTTTTATGCAAGAAGACCACAATAATCTGTTTTGCTTCACTGCAAGCAGGGTGGAGTTTGGTCATCATTCATGATTCGCCCCCTTTACTCTGCTCTCTTCAGACCCCACCTGGAGTCCTGTGTGCAGTTCTGGAGCCCCCAGCACAAGAAGGACATGGAACTGCTGGAGCGAGTCCAGAGGAGAGCCACGAAGATGATCAGAGGGCTGCAGCAGCTCTGCTCTGAGGACAGGCTGAGAGAGTTGGGGCTCTGCAGCCTGGAGAAGAGAAGGCTTCGAGGAGACCTTAGAGTGGCTTTCCAGTATCTGAAGGGAGCCTACAGGAAGGCTGGGGAGGGACTATTGACAAGGTCTGGTAATGTCAGGACGAGGGGGAATGGGTTTAAGCTGGAAGAGGGGAGATTTAGACTGGATGTTAGGAGGAAGTTCTTTACAGTGAGGGTGGTGAGACACTGGCACAGGTTGCCCAGGGAGGTTGTGGATGCTTCCTCCCTGGAGGTGTTTAAGGCCAGGCTGGATGAGGCCTTGAGCAACCTGCTCTAGTGGGAGGTGTCCCTGCCTATGGCAGGGGGTTGGAGCTGGATGATCCTTGAGGTCCCTTCCAACCTAAACCATTCTATGATTCTATATGATTCTATTTCCTGTCTGTTTTTGTGTTTCCTCATAGAATCATAGAACCACAGAATGTCAGGGGCTGGAAGGGTTCTTCAAAGCTCATCTGGTCCAGCCCCCCTGACAGATCAGGGTCACTTAGAGCAGGTCACACTGGAACGAATCTACATAGTTCTTGAATATAGCCAGAGAGGGAGACTCCACAACCTCCCTGGGCAGTTTGTTCCAGTGCTCTGTGACCCTCAACAGTGAAGAAATTCTTCCTTGGGTTCACATGGAATCTCCTATTCCTCAACTTCCACCCATTGCCCCTCATCCAGTCACTGGGCATCACCAAGAAGAGAGTGGCTCCAGCCTGCTGGCACTCACCCCTTACATATTTATAAACATTAACAATGGATGCCTGACACCTTGGAGTAAAAATTACCCAATTCTCACATTCTTTCACTCTTCCTTGTACCTATATCCTCATACACATCTCTCTGATGGTCTCTACTAACCACTAAACCAAACTTCTTAAACATGACCTCTCAGAAATCATAGAGGCATTGGTTGTAAAAGACCTCTACCAACACCAAGCCCAAATGTTAGCCCAACAGCACCACACCTACTAAACCACTCCCTGAACTGCCACGTCCACACATTTTTTGAGCACCTTCAGGGATGCTGACTCCACTACTTCCCTGGGCAGCCTAATCTTTCTCTATCAGAAGTTTTCTTTATCTTTTTTTTATGTTACCCCCAATTTCTAATTCTGTACTTTATGAGGCCAATGGCACTTGGCCTGTATCAGAAACAGTGTGGCCAGCAGGACAAGGGAAGTTATTCTTCCCCTGGACACAGCACTGCTCAGGCCACCCCTTGAGTGCTGCGTCAAGTTCTGGGATCTGCAGTTCAAGAGAGATGTTGAGGTACTGGAAGGTGTCCAGGGAAGGGCAGCAAGGCTGGGGAGGGGCCTGGAGCACAGCCCTGTGAGGAGAGGCTGAGGAGGCTGGGGGTGTGCAGCCTGCAGAAGAGGAGGCTCAGGGCAGAGCTCATTGCTGTTCATGCCAGGAAAAAAAAACAAAAAAAACAAACCAAACTACAACCCAAAAATCAAAACCCAAACACAAAACCAAAAACAAATTAAAAGAAAAAAACCCAACACCAACACCAACAAAAACAACAACCAAAAAACCCAAACACAGCAACAAAAAAATGAAAAGGTTATCAAAGAATCTCAGAATCATTAAAGCTGGAATCATAGAATCATAAAACCAAGCATGTTAGAAAAGACCTCCAAGCTCAGCCAGCCCAACCTAGCACCCAGCCCTGGCCAATCAACCAGACCATGGCACTAAGTGCCCCAGCCAGGCTTGGCTTCAACACCTCCAGCCACGGCCACTCCACCACCTCCCTGGGCAGCCCATTCCAATGCCAATCACTCTCTCTGGCAGGAACTTCCTCCTAACATCCAGCCTAGACCTCCTCTGGTACAGCTTCAGGCTGTGTCCCCTTCTTCTGTTGCTTTCATGGCAGAAGAGCCCAACCCCAGCTGGCTACAGCCTCCCTTCAGGGAGCTGCAGACAGCAATGAGCTCTGCCCTGGGCCTCCTCTTCTGCAGGCTGCAAACCCTCAGCTCCCTCAGCCTCTCCTCATAGGCCTTGTGTTCTGTTTTGTCATTTGTTCCAAGCTTTCCTGTTCCATTGTTTCCTGTACCCTTTCTTAGCACACAAGTTTATGTCCAATACCTTTATTAAGTATGATTATCTTCTTCATCTCTCTTTTTCTAGCTTGTGTGCTGCAAACAGCCTTAACTCCTCCTGTGTATTCAGACCAATTTCTGGTGCAAATTTCTGTTTTCTTTGATAATTACCCAGGGGTAAAGGAATATTTTAACAGCAATGTGAGAATTTGCTTGGCTGTAGACGGAGCTCTGTGTCTGAAACATGCTGCCTTCAGCTGGACAAATTTCACTTCGTAACCAACAGTTTCGATTCACTTTCTGTACTTGAGCAGAATGATCCTAAGCAAAAAGCAGCTGAAATATGATGAAACTTCTTCAAATATCAAACAAATAAAGTTTCCATTTTAAAAATTCTTTCATATCCTTATTTGAGTCAATCACTACCTCGAAATTCTTGGGAGGGTTTTCTGTTGTTTGACATACATATAAATAAAGAAAAAACCCTCACAGTAATGACATACAGACAAAACCAAGTGCATTATTATCTTTGATAGAATCACAGAATCAGAGAATAACAGAGTCACAGATCATAAAATCCAAGAATTACAGAGTCACAGATCATAAAATCCCAGAATCACAGAGTTACAGAACCATAGCATCACAGAGTCATAGAATCATAGAATCACAGAGTCATAGAATCACAGAATCAGAGTCACAGAGACATAGAATCACAGAATCAGAGAATCATAGAATCACAGAATCATAGAATCACAGTCACAGATTGAAAATCACAGAATCACAGATCATAAAATCCCAGAATCACAGAGTTACAGAATCATAGAGTCATAGAATCAGAGAATCAGAGTCAGAGTCATAGATCATAAAATCACAGATCAGAGTCATAGAATCATAGAATCACAGAGTCACAGTCACAGATCATAAAATCACAGATCAGAGTCATAGAATCATAGAATCACAGAGTCATAGAATCACAGAATCAGAGTCACAGAGACATAGAATCACAGAATCAGAGAATCATAGAATCACAGAATCATAGAATCACAGTCACAGATTGAAAATCACAGAATCACAGATCATAAAATCCCAGAATCACAGAGTTACAGAATCATAGAGTCATAGAATCAGAGAATCAGAGTCAGAGTCATAGATCATAAAATCACAGATCAGAGTCATAGAATCATAGAATCACAGTCATAGAATCACAGAATCAGAGTCACAGAGACATAGAATCACAGAATCAGAGAATCAGAGAATCACAGTCATAGAATCATAGAATCACAGTCACAGATTGTAAAATCACAGAATCACAGATCATAAAATCACAGAATCATAGAATCACAGATTCATAGAATCACAGAGTAACAGAGTCAGAGTCACAGAGACATAGAATCACAGAATCAGAGAATCATAGAATCACAAAATCACAGAATCAGAGACACAGAATCATAGGACACAGAATCATAGGACACAGAATCATAGGACACAGAATCAGAGTCACAGATTGTAAAATTACAGAGTCACAGGTCATAAAATCACAGAATCACAGAGTTACAGAATCATAGAATCACAGAGTCATAGATTCATAGAATCACAAAATCTGAGTCACAGAGATATAGAATCACAGAATCATAGCATCACAGAATCAGAGACACAGAATCATAGGATCACAGAATCACAGACTCATAGAACCATAGAATCACAGAATCATAGGATCACAGTCACAGGTCATAAAATCACAGAATCACAGAGTTACAGAATCATAGAATTCCAGAGTCATAGAATCATAGAATCACAGTCACAGGTCATAAAATCACAGAATCATAGAATCACAGAATCAGAGCCACAGAATCATAGAATCACAGAGTCACAGAGTCATAGAATCACAAAATCTGAGTCACAAAGACATAGAATCACAGAATCAGAGAATCACAGAATCATAGGATCACAGAGTCACAGGACCACAGAATCACAGAGTCACAGAATCACAGAGTCACAGAGTTACAGAACCACAGAATCATAGAATTACAGAATCACAGGTTCAGAATGGTGTGTGTTGGGAGGAATCCCCAAAGGTCATCTGGTCCAACCCCCTAAATGACCCCACCTCACTCCAACATCCTACTAGGGAGCTGTAGAGAGCAAGGAAGTTTCTCCTCAGCCTCTTTTCCAGACTAAACACCCCCAGGTCCCTGAGAAGCTCCTCACCAGTGCTGATCTCCAGATCCTTCACCAGCTTTGCTGCCATTCTCTGGCTCTGCTCCAGCCCACCAATGTCTTAGTGAGGACCCCAAAACTGAATCCAGTCCTCAAGGTGTGGCCTTGCAGTTCTACGAAGGGGGACACACAGATAAATGTGCTTTTAAAGTGCATTTGCAATCAACAGTTTCATAGAATCATAGAATCATAGAATGGTTTAGGTTGGAAGGGACCTCAAGGATCATCCAGCTCCAACCCCCTGCCATAGGCAGGGACACCTCCCACTAGAGCAGGTTGCTCAAGGCCTCATCCAGCCTGGCCTTAAACGCCCCCAGGGAGGAAGCATCCACAACCTCCCTGGGCAACCTGTGCCAGTGTCTCACCACCCTCACTGGAAAGAACTTCCTCCTAACATCCAGTCTAAATCTCCCCTCTGCCAGTTCAAACCCATTCCCCCTCGTCCTGACATTCCCAGACCTTGTCAATAGTCCCTCCCCAGCCTTCCTGTAGGCTCCCTTCAGATACTGCAAAGCCACTCTAAGGTCTCCTCCAAGCCTTCTCTTCTCCATGTTCTCATCAAGTAAAGGACTGCAAAATCCACCGAGGTCTAAGCTGGCCAACCCCACACCAGCGCAGTGGTACATCAGTGACAGACCATACCCTGGTGATGCCCCTGAGGCACATTCATCTTCTTTTTACACATTTTAATCCTGATCTTTTTTTTTTCCCCCTGTTTTTTTTGAGTGTCCTCTTCTAAATGAAAAGATATTTAAGACCCTAACATCGTCACAGTTTCCTAAATCAGGAGTGTACAAAGACTCAACATCTTCCCACTTGTTTAAAGCTGGTGCTCATCAGGACAGCATGAATAAAAATATTACCTTCAGTGAAGCAGATTATTCTCACTTCTCCTTAAATAATAAATTATATTGATGCAATTTATCCAGAAAAAGTGTCATAAATATTTTAACCCAACGCTAATACCAATCAACTGGAATGTTAAATGCAAATGCAGAGGAATATATTTATCATCTCTTCCTTATTTTAGAATCTATCTCCTTCACTTATCCAGCACCAGAATTTGCATGACCTTTTTTCTCATAAGGACAATGAGAGAACACAATTGTGTGTTCTCTTCCACCAACTCCGAGGTATTTATGTTCATTGCCTGTCAGTGAAGTTTTCCCCTCGTTGATTTTCAGTTTCCTTCTCAGGGGGACAAAAATAGCAGAAGAAAAAAGCCTTCAATACAACAGAGACATTGAACTGCTGAAGTGGGTCCAGATGAAGGCCGTGAAAATGATCAGAGTGCTGGAGAACCTCGTGTGTGAGGACAGGCTGAAACAACTGAGGCTATTCAGTCTGGAGAAGAGAAGGCTCTGGGAACACCTTATAGCTGCATTTCTGTATCTGCAGGGGACATACAGGCAGGCTGAGGAGAGACTGTTCAGAAGGGCTTGTGAAGATAGGTTGAGGGCAATGGTTTGGAACTGGAGCAGGGCAGAGTTAGGTTGGATATCAGAAGCAAGTTTTGCACAGTGAGGGTGGTAAAATACTGGAAGATGAAGAGCGATGATGCTGGTGAAAGGCCTGGAACACAANACCGTCCCTGGAGGTGTTCAAGAAAAGCCTGGATGAGGCACTTAGTGCCATGGTCTGGGTGACTGGATAGGGCTGGGTGCTAGGTTGGACTGGATGAGCTTGGAGGTCTCTTCTAACCTGCTTGATTCTACAACTCTATGATTCTAAGGTTGGAAATGTTCAGTGAATCCATATGAAGGATCAACTAGCTTTTGAATTCTATTATGTGCTTGGAGTAATGCAGACTGAAAAGGTTTTGCTTACCCAAGCAGCAAAGACATCCCTAGCAGCAATAGCTAAGAATGCACCTTAGGGCAGGAGCTGCTGCTAAGAATACAATATTCATTTTTAGACTCTGTGGAAAGTAGAAATTTTGGAGAAGTCAGCCCTGCTTTCTCTAAAAAGATGCCAAGCAGTAAAATGGGCAGAAATGATGAATTGCTCCCCACCTAGACAACTTCTGGCAACTAAAATTGAAATATTAATGCTTATGAATGGAATGCTTTGGATGTGAAGCCTCCTCAGATTTCCTTTTGTTTAGAGCAATGTTAGCCACAGATGACTTGCCTGCGCCTCTTGGTCACAAAGTCCCCAGGAGCCAGCAGTGGTTGCTGTGTCCTCGAAGGCTAAAATAGGCCTAAACATGTCCTGGCTTGTCCAGACATGTTTCCCGCTCTCCCTCTCTTCTGCTGTTAGGAGAAGAAAGGGCAGGAAAGGAATACAAAGGCCTGACAGCTTTGAGTCTCCTTCTCTCCTTCCAAACTTGTAAACAGGGCACCCACACGTGTTTATACACTTGCTTGTGTTCTCCCCTAAAAAGGGTAAAAAGCAAGCACTGACTTTACCTAAAATGGTCAAGTTTGGCGAACTGCCATTCTGACTGACTAAGATCTCAGGCCCAAGAGCCATTAGTCACTGGCTACATTGGTAAAAAGAGATGAGCAGGCAAACACAAGGTGCTCTGCCTTATTGTGTGTCTGCCATTGTGCTCTCTCATTGTGCTTCACCTCATTGCTCTCTGCCGTTGCATAGAATCATAGAATCCAGCAGGTTGGAAGAGAGCTCCAAGCTCAGCCAGCCCAACCTAGCACCCAGCCCTGCCCAACCAACCAGACCATGGCACTAAGTGCCCCAGCCAGGCTTGGCTTCAACACCTCCAGCCACGGCCACTCCACCACCTCCCTGGGCAGCCCATTCCAATGCCAATCACTCTCTCTGCCAACAACTTCCTCCTAACATCCAGCCTAGACCTGCCCTGGCACAGCTTGAGGCTGTGTCCCCTTCTTCTGTCCCTGGCTGCCTGGCAGCAGAGCCCAACCCCAGCTGGCTACAGCCTCCCTGCAGGGAGCTGCAGACAGCAATGAGCTCTGCCCTGAGCCTCCTCTGCTGCAGGCTGCACACCCCCAGCTCCCTCAGCCTCTCCTCACAGGGCTGTGCTCCAGGCCCCTCCCCAGCCTTGCTGCCCTTCTCTCAACACCTTCCAGCACCTCAACATCTCTCTGCAATGGAGGAGCCCAGAACTGGACACAGCACTCCAGGGGTGGCCTGAGCAGTGCTGAGCACAGGGGCAGAAGAACCTCCCTTGTCCTGCTGCCCACACTGCTCCTGAGCCAGCCCAGGATGCCATTGGCTCTGCTGCCCACCTGGGCACTGCTGCCTCATCTTCAGCTCCTCTCTCCCAGTACCCCCAGCTCCCTCTTTGCCTGTCTGCTGTCCAGCCACTCTGTCCCCTGCTACATAATAACAAGCCCTGATACTTTGTGTTTGTTTACCTGGAACTCTGCCTTGCCTCATGTTTACCAGGGAATTGGCCTTTGGTGCCTTCTTGCACTGGGCTCCTTGGCCAGTGTGACATCCTGCCCGACTGCACATCTGCAGGACATCCTGCCCCAACATGCTGCCAGCCCAGAAGGTGATGCATATGCTGTGCTGCATCAAATGAATCATGGCCAGCAGGAGGAAGGAGGGGATTCTGCCCCTCTGCTCTGATCTCATAAGACCCCACCTGGAGCACTGCATTCAGGTCTGGGGCCCCCAGCACAAGAGGGACATGGAGCTGCTGGATAGGGTCCAGAGGAGGCCATAGAGACGATCAGAGGGCTGGAGAACCTCCCTTGTTGGGACAGGATGGGAGAGTTTGAGCTGTTCATCCTGGAGAAGAGAAGGCTCCAGGGAGATCTTATGTGGCCTACAAGAAAGGTAGGGAGGGACTTTTTACAAGGGTTTGTAGTGCCAGAATGAGAGGCAAAGGCTTTGAGCTGGAAGATGGGAGACTGATACTGGATACTAGGAAAAACAACAGAACAAGGGGACACAGCCTCAAGCTGTGCCAGGGCAGGTCTAGGCTGGATGTTAGGAGGAAGTTGTTGGCAGAGAGAGTGATTGGCATTGGAATGGGCTGCCCAGGGAGGTGGTGGAGTGGCCGTGCCTGGAGGTGTTCAAGAAAAGACTGGATGAGACATTTAGTGCTATGCTCTGGGTGACTGGATAGGGCCAGTGAGGGTGGAGAGACACTGACACAGGTTGCCCAGGGAGGCTGTGGATGCCTCTTCTCTGAAGGTGTTCAAAGCCTTGTTGGATAAGGCCTTGAGCAACCCAGGCTGATGGGAGGTGTCCCTGCTCATGGCAGGGATCTGGAACTGGATGATCTTTGAGATCCTTTTCAATTCAAACCATTATCTGATTCTATGGTTCTGAAGATTACTAAAGAACTAATATCAGAAGTCTTTAATCCACTTTGCAGCACTTTGAAAGTGCTTAATGAAATGAAACATGGGAAGGGTTTTCATTTGGGGGTTCTTCTTGCCCTGTACTCAACACTGCTCAGGCCACACCTTGAGTGCTGTGTCCAGTTCTGGGCTCCTCAATTCAAGAGAGATGTTGAGGTGCTGGAAGGTGTCCAGAGAAGGGTAATGAAGCTGGTGGAAGGCCTGGAACACAGCCCTGATGAGGAGAGGCTGAGGGAGCTGGGGGTGTGCAGCCTGCAGAAGAGGAGGCTCAGGGGGGAACCTCACTGCTGTCTACAACTACCTGAAGGGAGGTTGTAGCTAGATGGGGGTTGGTCTCTTCTGCCAGGCAATAGGCCTGGGTGCTAGGTTGGACTGGATGATCTTGGAGGTCTCTTCCAACCTGGTTGATTCTATGATTCTATGAAAAGGCAGAAATTCAACCTACTCTGCAGGTCAGATCTTTCCACTTGTTTGAGCTATGATTTGGAGCAAGGAATTAACTTCACCTATCTCACTGACTTGCACTGGGATTTGAGCACCAGAAACTTCCTTAAAAACCCCTAGCTTTTAGTGAAAATTCTCATGGTCACTTTGAGAACCATCCTCTTGTGAGTCAGGGGCACTTAAACTGGGTTTGAGGGCAGTTAGTGTTCCCCTCACTGGACTCAAAGATACTCCTCTGTGAGCTGTAATGTGGGTTCTTCAATACATTTAGTCCTATGAATAATTGATGTGCCTCCTGCTCTCACCATTCGACTCCCAGCTATTTGTGTTGCATGCGATACGCTGAGCCAGTTTCCTAACTTCTAGACTCAACTGCAAGCTTCCAATCTCACCAAGTCTAATGGAATAAGAAAAATAAGAGTCTAAGCTAAAAAAGGGGAAGGGGGAGGGGAAAGGGGAGGGGAAGGGGAAGGGAGAGGGGAAAGGGAAGGAGAAGAGGAAGGGGAAGGGGAAGGGGAAGGGGGAAGGGAGAGGGGAGNGGGAAGGGGAAGAGGAAGGAGAAAGGGAGAGGATATGGAAAGGGGAAGGGGAAGGGGAAAGGGAAAGGGGAGGGATAGGGGGAAGGGGAAGGGGGAGAGGGAGAAGAAGGGGAAGGGGAAAGGGATGGGGAAGCGGAAGGGAAGGGGAAGCGGAAGGCAAGGAGGAAGTTTCACTCAGCCTGGCCTTGGACACCTCCAGGAAGGAGGCATCCACACCTCCCTGGGCAGCCTGTACCAGTGTTTCACCACCCTCACGGGCAAGAATTTCTTCCTAATCTCCAGTCTCAATCTGCCCTTCTCAAGCTCCAATCCATTCCCTCTCATCCTGTCATTCCAAGCCCTTGTCAAAAGTCCCTTCCTGGCTTTCTTTAGCCCCCTTCAGGTACTGTAAGGCTGCTCTAGGGTGTCCCTGGAGTCTTCTCTTCACCAGGCTGAGCAGCCCCAACTGTCTCAACCTGTTCCCATAGAGGAGGTTCTTCAGCCCTCTGATTGTTCTCAGTGCCTCCCTATGTACCTGCTGTAGCAGTTCCATGCCCTTGTTTGTTTACCACTTGTTTGCTGTTCATTAATTTGCTAAGCACAGCTTGGGCAGAATTTGTGCAGGCAGGGTTAGCATTCCAGCTGGCCACAGCCCTGCGTGGGCTACGGAATAGGAAGGCTTCTTCCAGAGGTAACCAGAATCAGTGCTGCCATGAATCCATACGGACATACTGGATACAGAAGAAAATCAGTGAGATGCTCTTCCAAGGCAAAGCAGATCAAACTCTCCACTTCCACAAGATGTAAGATAATCTGAACAGACTGAAGAATTTCCAGAAGCAGTTCTATCAGAGAAGATGTAACAACAAAAGAGTAGCTGCAACAAAACAAACCAGAACGTAACCAGAATGGAAAACCTCCAGGCCAGCCTGGAAGCAAGAAAGTTACAAGAACCTTTTTCGTTGTTGTTGTTTTCATTTTATTGAGGTACTGAATTAAAACAGTTGTGAAAACTCTTAACAAATGTTGACAGATTACATAAGTCTCTGCTTACTGATTTCAGAGATATTCCTTCAGTAGCTTGGATCCAATTGTCTATGGAAAGTTCACAGGCTCACAGGATGTCAGGGGTTGGAAGGGACCCAAGAAGATTATTCAGTCCAACCCCCCTGCCACAGGAGGACCACACAATCTAGCTCAGGGCACACAAGAACACATCCAGACAGGCCTGGAAAGGCTCCAGAGAAGGAGACTCCACAACCTCTCTGGGCAGCCTGTGACAGGCTCTGGGACCCTTCCAGGCAAGAAGTTCCCCCTTGTGTTGAGCTGGAA
>WAAF01017741.1:29346-42759 GCA_013400475.1 Tricholaema leucomelas
TATTCTATTCTATTCTATTCTATTCTATTCTATTCTATTCTATTCTATTCTATTCTAAAATACTTGAATTATGCACTCAATATAGACAAAGAGCCCCAGACCTACACATAGTATTGAGGTAGAGCCTCCTGTGCTGCAACTTACACTCCTTACTCCTTGTCCTCTTTGTTCTCTTCTGGAAGTACTGATGGGATTCATTAATTAGCTTTTCACTGATGAACTTCAATTACAAATTATTTGCAGGTGACAAAAAAAAAAAAAAGAGGAATGTCTACTTCTGTTCTTAAAACTGTGTAAATCTGGAGTCACTGCTCAGGTTTCACTGAGTCTTAGTTTAGACTTTAATTTTTGTTGTATTTTTCTGCACCTCTTGCACCAGAGGCTTGAATTTGCTGCAATTCTCATTCTATTCATAGCAACAAAATTTACTCACAAAGTGTGAAATTCATCCCAACAGAGCTAACAAATGAGAAGGGGGAAAATATAGAATCTAAGACATTTTTATTACTTGCAACAGAAGAAAATTCGAGTTCCTTAGCATGGAATTCTTACTCCATTTTCATTTCTTTCAAAGGTAAATGCAGGCTCGTTGCATTTTGATCCAGTTTGCTTTCTCCAAAGCCTGAGCTGTAAAAAAAGCTGAGATCAGGGACTGCAATCTTTTCTGTTCAAGTGCAAGAAGCTTGACCTCTCTGCTGCTCACTCATTTACATTTCCAGGCTCATGCCTGAGAGATGTGCAGGGAGTTTGGAGTTGGGAAGTGTGTGGATGTGATATTTTCATCTCAAGAGCTGAAAGAAGGATGGAGAAACCAAAGGGTGGTCGATATCTTCTCTTCCCTGCAATGAGACCTGACAACTTTGATTCTCTTTCCATTGCAGTATCTCAATCTATTTGAGCAAGACAGTGCAAAACTGCACCATGCTAAGAGAGGTTCTAAGTGGCTGAAGCTAAGATCCACTCAGTCCATCTATCGTTTCCATCAGCACCTGACATCAGTTGGCCACCACAATAAGCATGGGCAGATGATCTCCCAGGACACTTTCACAACTTCAAGTGCCATCCAAACCAGGAAATGTCCTCGGCTTAGCTAGATACAGCACAAGCTATAGATGTAGCAAGTAGCCAAAGACTGCATTGACATTCAAACCAGGAATCATAGAAACACAGATTCATAGAATGTCAGGGGCTGGAAGGGACCTCAGAAGATCATAGAATCATAGAACCATAGAATGGTTTAGGTTGGAAGGGACCTCCAGGATCATCCAGCTCCAACCCCCTGCCATAGGCAGGGACACCTCCCACTAGAGCAGGCTGCTCAAGGCCTCATCCAGCCTGGCCTTAAACACCTCCAGGGAGGAAGCATCCACAACCTCCCTGGGCAACCTGTGCCAGTGTCTCACCACCCTCACTGTAAAGAACTTCCTCCTAACATCCAGTCTAAATCTCCCCTCTGCCAGTTCAAACCCATTCCCCCTCGTCCTGACATTCCCAGACCTTGTCAATAGTCCCTCCCCAGCCTTCCTGTAGGCTCCCTTCAGATACTGCAAAGCCACTCTAAGGTCTCCTCCAAGCCTTCTCTTCTCCAGCCTGCAGAGCCCCAACTCTCTCAGCCTGTCCTCATAGCAGAGCTGCTGCAGCCCTCTGATCATCTTCGTGGCTCTCTTCTGGACCCGCTCCAGCAGTTCCATGTCCTTCTTGTGCTGGGGGCTCCAGAACTGCACACAGTACTCCAGGTGGGGTCTGAGGAGAGCAGAGTAAAGGGGGAGAATCCCCTCCCTTGCCCTGCTGCCCACACTGCTCTTGATGCAATCATCTGATCCAGCCCCCTTGTCAGAGCAGGATCACCTAGAGCAGGGAACACTGGAATGCATCCAGATGGTTCTTGAATATCTCCAGAGAGGAAGACTCTACAACCTCCCTGGGCAGCTGTTAGGAATATTTGGAGATACTCATTTCTTTGACTGTAGTTCAACTTACGTTGTGGTGATTACACACAAAGTATAAATGGCTTCCACAAGGAAATATGACTCAACTAACATCTACTCTGAAACATGGGGAAAGCATCTAATATACACATGGGCAGATTAAAATCCAGTGAGGCTGGTGAGACACTGGAAAGAAGTTGCCCAGGGAAGCATCTAGGTCAAAGCAATCCTGCTATCAGTACAGGCTGGGAGATGATGAAATGGAGAGTACCATGTGGAAAAGGACTTGGAGGTTCTGGTGGATGAGAAGCTGGACTTGAGCCAACAGTGTGAACTTGCAGCCCAGAAGGTCAATGGCAGCTTGGGCTGCATCCAAAGCAGCGTGGCCAGACAATGGAGAGAGAGGATCCTGCCCCTCTGCTCTGCTCCTTAAGACCTCACCTGCAGGGCTGAGTCCAGCTCCGGAGCTGTCAACACAGGACCTGACAGAGGAGGTCCAGAGGAGGGCTGCAAAGATGATCAGGAGGCTGGGGCAGCTCTGCTGTGAATACAGGTTGAGGGAGTTGGGGGTGCTCAGCCTGGAGAAGGAGAGGCTCTGGGGAGACCTTAGAGAAACATTTCAATATTTGAAAGGGGCCTCCAAGAGGAACACTGCAAAGGGACTGTTTCCAAAGGCCTGCAGGGACAGGATGAGTGGAGGACATTTAGATTGGGTGTTAGGAACAAGTTCTGCGCCAGAAGGGTGCTGGAACACTGGAACACATCTTGAGTGCTGTGTCCAGTTTTGGGCTCCTCAATTCAAGAGAGATGTTGAGGTGTTGGAAGGTGCCCAGAGAAGGGCAGCAAGGCTGGGGAGGGGCCTGGAGCACAGCCCTGTGAGGAGAGGCTGAGGGAGCTGGGGGTGTGCAGCCTGCAGAAGAGGAGGCTCAGGCCAGAGCTCATTGCTGTCTGCAGCTNTGGAGTGGCCGTGGCTGGAGGTGTTGAAGCCAAGCCTGGCTGGGGCACTTAGTGCCATGGTCTGGTTGGTTGGGCAGGGCTGGGTGCTAGGTTGGGCTGGCTGAGCTTGGAGCTCTCTTCCAACCTGCTTGATTCTATTCTATTCCATTCTATTCTATTCTATTGTATTCTATTCTATTCTATCAGGTTGGAGATATTTAAGGTGAGGCTGAACAGGGCTCTGGGCAGCCCGATCCAGTGGAGGATGTCCCTGCTGGCTATAGACAGGGTTGGACTAACGACATTTGGAGGTTCCTTCCAACCCAAACCATCCTATGATCCTGTCATTCTATGAAGGTTTGGAAGCTTCCTCCCTAAAGGTGTTCAAAGCCAGGTTGGACTGGACCTTGAGCAACCTGGTCTAGTAGGAGGTGTCCTTGTGTGTGGCAGGGAGGGTGGAGCATCAGATCCTGAAGGTCCCTTCCAGCCCAAACCATTCCATGGTTCTATGATTTAACCCTAAATGTGAACTTGTGTACAGCTGCTCTATGCTTGTTCTATGCTTCCTCACCTCCTCTCAGTTCTGTGAATGCACAAATCAATAATAAATGGAAGTGTAAGCAAAACTGCTTGATAGAAACGACACTTATTTAGCTTCTGGCGGGAGTTTCTTGCAGCCAGAAGATGAATTTTAGGCTTATCTAAGCCAAAGAAAGTTTCAGAGAGAAAGCTAAAGTCTCCAGTTTCATCATCCAGCAGAGTGTAACCCTAGCAGGGCACCAGTCAACTGAACCACTCAGGAGAGTGCAGGGAGTAGGATCCATTTCATATTTTGTTTTAAACCTTCTGTAAAAGTAATGAGGATTTACAGGTGGAATTTCCTGGTTAACACACAAAGCTCAGACTGTTCCTGTGCTGTGTACAAATGAGCACTGGAAACATCTGTCTGCCTTGCACCAGAGCGGGGTACTGGCACTTCTTACGCCGCACCGGTTTGTGATGCCTGTGAAGGTACAAGGAGCAGGCAGCAGGAGGCTGTGGGGGTGATGGGAGCAGGAGGGGTCTGCTGATGGACTGCTCAGTGCTGGCCACAGCCAGTTCCCAACAGCTCTGGCACAGATATGAACACCTCAGTGTGTCAGGACTCCAAGTGGCTGAGGAGGCCATGAGCCCCTCAGCAGATGTATTTCATAGAACCATAGAATCAGTCAGGGTGGGAAGGGACCACAAGGAGCAGCCAGTTCCAACCCCCCTGCCATGCCCAGGGACACCCTACCCTAGAGCAGGCTGCCCACAGCCTCAGCCAGCCTGGCCTCAAACACCTCCAGGGACGAGGCCTCAACCACCTCCCTGGGTAACCCAGTCCAGGCTTTCACCGCTCTCATAGTGAAGAACTTCCTAACATCCAGGCTGAACCTACCCACCTCCAGCTTTGCTCCATTCCCCCAAGTCCTGTCACTCCCTGAGAGTCTAACAAGTCCCTCCACAGCTTTTTTGTAGGCCCCCTTCAGATACTGAAAGGCCACAGTAAAGTCACCTGGGAGCCTCCTCTTCCCCAGCCTGAACAGCCCCAACTCTTTCTATCTGTGCTCATGCATTTAGGGGAGAAGTGGGGATGAGAAGTGCATACTGCTGCTCCTGAGGGACTGCAACTGAGCCCCACCCAGGCTTTGCTTCAACACCTCCAGGGACAGCGACTCCACCACCTCCCTGGGCAGCCCATTCCAATGCCAGTCAGTCTCTCTGTGACTCCACAACCTCTCTGGGCAGCCTGTGCCAGTGCTCTGGGGCCCTTCCAGTCAAGAAGTTCCCCCTTGTGTTGAGCTGGAACCTCCTGTGCTGCAGCTTCCATCCACTGCTGCTTGTCCTATCCCAGGGAGCAGTGAGCAGAGCCTGTCCCCCCCCTCCTGACCCCCAGCCCTCAGAGGTTCAGAAACATTGACCAAATCCCCTCTCAGTCGTTGTGCAGGGTTAACCCTCCAGGGGGAGTGACCTTGAACCTGACCCTAGGTGGTCTCGACCCCTCCCCAGGGGTGGGTCTGAACACCTCCAGGTGATTGATGGTTGCTGCACTCCCCCTTCCTGTCTAAAGGTCTATAAAAGCAGGGGGAGCTTCCTGATGCTCTGTGCTCCCTGCTTACCAGCGTCACCATCCTGTTCCTTACCACGTGGCCATCACCCACGAGGCAGACAAAGCCATCACCATCAAAAACCTGGTTGTATTTACACGTTTTGTATTTGTTTTCCCTTCCCTATACCTTTGTAACTTCCCTACCTCAGGTACCTTTTAAATTTATTGCTAAACTTTTCTCTTCTTTTTAACTTCCAAATCAGAGTGAGAGATTGTTCATTTGGGTGTGCTTACCTGTTCCTCTCTCCACATCTGGCACCTCTGCTCTGAGGACAGGCTGAGAGAGTTGGGGCTCTGCAGCCTGGAGAAGAGAAGGCTTCGAGGAGACCTTAGAGTGGCTTTGCAGTATCTGAAGGGAGCCTACAGGAAGGCTGGGGAGGGACTATTGACAAGGTCTGGGAATGTCAGGACGAGGGGGAATGGGTTTAAACTGGCAGAGGGGAGATTTAGACTGGATGTTAGGAGGAAGTTCTTTACAGTGAGGGTGGTGAGACACTGGCACAGGTTGCCCAGGGAGGTTGTGGATGCTTCCTCCCTGGAGGCGTTTAAGGCCAGGCTGGATGAGGCCTTGAGCAGCCTGCTCTAGTGGGAGGTGTCCCTGCCTATGGCAGGGGGTTGGAGCTGGATGATCCTTGAGGTCCCTTCCAACCTAAACCATTCTCTGATTCTATGATTCTATGATCTAATCCCTTTCTTCTGGGAAAGAAGGGGGAAGAGGGAAGGGCACTCTCTAAAACTGTTATTGGTTCTATCAAATATATTTGAGTCTCTGAGAATTTAAATTAGAACCAAGACAGTCTTCTCTTCTCCAGACTAAGCAGCCCCAGGTCTCTCAGCCTCTCGTCACCAGGCAGTGCCTTCCAGTCCCCTCATCATCCTCGTAGCCCTCTGCTGGACCCTCTCCAGCAGATCCCTGTCCCTCTTCAACTGGGAAGCCCAGAACTGAAGGCAGTATTCAAGACAAGCTCTCCCCAGGGCAGAGTAGAGATGAAGGAGAACCTCCCCTGATCTGCTGGACACACTTTCCTTGATACTTCCCAAGATCCCACCGGCCTTCTTGGCCACAAGGGCACATTGCTGCCCCGTAGTTAACTTGCTAACCAGCACTCCCAGGTCTCTCTGCACAGCTGTTAAGTAAAACACTTGAATTATGCACTCATTATAGGGAAAGAGCCCCAAACTTACACATGTGATGCTGAATCAAATAGCTGATGGTGTATTGTCCACATAGATGGAATCACCTCTGTTGTCTGACCATGGCTGGATCTCCTAGAAGAGAGAGGAACTCACTGAGTCAACTTTAACAGCTTTCATTCCTTCGATAGCTCTTTAAAACTCCAGCAAATTCCCCCACAGGGTGCTGGCATTCTGCACATCTGCAAGAGGTAAACGGGAGGAATTCAAAACAACTCCCCTCCTGTCTTGAAAACTCCTTTGTTTCCTTCTGTTTAGTCTCTGAGAGATGTATTACAATGTAGACAGTCCCCCAGACTAGAGGGTTGGGTCTTCTGCTGGCAATGGTATCAAGCTTTGTTCATGGAGGTTTCCCATGGGGAAAAGGAAGACTCAAGTGATACATTCCCACTGCTCCTACAGGATTGCATTCTGCAGCCAATGTATTCCTGATAGAGTTCAAGAGGATTTTAGAAGACAACTCTGAATGCAGGACACATGAAAGCATTACAAACTGAAGCCCTGAAGCCTATTAAGCATCTATTTCAAGCTCCTAAATATCCATCCATATCCTCCATTTCTTATCCCACCCATTTCCACTTCTATCCCATTCCATTTCAGCTCTTCCATGCTTCTGAAGTAGAATCATAGAATGGTTTAGGTTGGAAGGGACCTCAAAGCTCCGCCAGTTCCAACCCCCTGCCATAGGCAGGGACACCTCCCACTAGAACAGGTTGCTCAAAGCCTCATCCAACCTGGTCCTGGACACCTCCAGAGATGCTGTGGATCACAGAATCACCCAACATGATCAAAGATTACATTCTGTGATTTTGTGATCTGCAACCTCCCTGGCAACCTGTGCCAGTGTCTCACCACCCTCACTGTAAAGAACTTCCTCCTAACGTAGGCAGGGACACCTCCCACTAGAACAGGTCACTCAAGACCTCATCCAACCTGGCCTTGAACACCTGCAGGGAGGGAGCAAGTACCAAGCTAGGACACCCTTTAAAGAGAAAAGAAACAAAAGCAAACCCAGCAACATCATTTGCTTCTTTGAAAATAACCTTGTTAAAATTTAAACATAATTACAGCTGTGACAGCACAGGCACAAACCAGGTCTGTAACTATTTCCACAGGTGGGGGATTTTTACTCCAATTTGTGTTTGGCACAGCCTCTGTTCCATTATTGAGCATTAAGAGCAGTTTGTGTCCTCACTAAGCTAGCAGGTGACACCAAGTTGGGTGGAAGGGTGGAGTCACAGAACCAGTCAGGGTTGGAAGGTACCACAAGGATCAGCCAGTCCCAACCCCCTGCCATGCCCAGGGACACCCTACCCTAGAGCAGGCTGCACACAGCCTCAGCCAGCCTGGCCTGAAACACCTCCAGCCATGGGGCCTCAACCACCTCCCTGGGCAACCCATTCCAGCCTCTCACCACTCTCATGTTGAAGAACTTCTTCCTCACATCCAGGCTGAATCTATCCATTTCCAGTTTTGCTTCATTCCCCCCAGTCCTATCACTACCTGACAGCCTAACAAGTCCCTCCCCAGCTTTCTTGTAGCCCACTTCAGATGCTGAAAGTTCACAAGAAGGTCACCTGGGAGCCTTCTCTCCAGACTGAACGCTCCCAGCCCCCTCAGCCTCTCCTCACAGCAGAGAAGCTCCAGCCCTCTGCTCATTCTTGTGGCCCTTCTCTGGACACCTTCTAGCACATCCATGGCCCTCTTGCAAAAAGGATTCCAGAACTGGACACAGTACTCCAGGTGGGGTCTCACCAGTGTGGAGCAGAGGGGGAGGATCACTTCCCTCGACCTGCTGCCCACACTGCTCTTGATGCAGGAAGGCTCTGCAGAGGCATTTGGATAGGCTGGCTGGATAGGCCAAGGTCAATGGGATGGGATTTGCCAAGGCCAAGTTCCAGGTCCTGCACATGGATCACAACAAGCCCACAGACTCTCCAAGTTTGGGGTTGGCTTGGGGCAGAGGGGCTGGAATGTTGCCCAGCAGAGAAAGACCTGGGGTGCTGGTGAGCAGCTGGCTGAATATGAGCTGGCACCTGCCCAGGCAGCCAAGAAGGCCACCAGCATCCTGACCTGGACCAGCAATGGTGTGACCAGCAGGAGCAAGGGCAGCGATTACCCTCCCGTACTCCACGCTGGTGAGGCCACACCTTGAGTCCTGTGTTTAGCTTTGGTGTCCTCACTGCAAGAAAGACATCGAGATTAGGAACAGGATTTTGATTAGGAACTGGTTACAAGACAGACTTCAAAGAGTGGTGATCAGTGGTGCTAGGTCCAGCTGGAGAGCTGGAACCAGTGGAGTCCCCCAGGGATCAGTGCTGGGTCCAGTCCTGTTCAACATCTTCATCAATGCCATTGATGAGGGCACAGACAGTCCTTAGAGGAGAGGCTGAGGGGCCTGGGGCTGCTTAGTCTGGAGAAGACTGAGAGGGGATTTAATGTTTCGAAATCTCTGGAGGCTGGGGGTCAGGAGGGGGGGACAGGCTCTGCTCACTGCTCCCTGGGACAGGACAAGCAGCAATGGATGGAAGCTGCAGCACAGGAGGTTCCAGCTCAACACAAGGGGGAACTTCTTGACTGGAAGAGTCCCTGAGCACTGGCACAGGCTGCCCAGAGAGGTTGTGGAGTCTCCTTCTCTGGAGCCTTTCCAGGCCTGTCTGGATGTGTTCCTGTGTGACCTGAGCTAGATTGTGTGGTCCTGCTGTGGCAAGGGAGTTGGGCTGGATGATTTCTTTGGGTCCCTTCCAACCCCTGATATCCTGTGATCCTGTGAGATGCTGGAGTGTGTCCAGAGAAGCTGGTGAAGCTAGTGGGGAGTGGCTGGGGGAACAGGGGTTGCTTAGTCTGGAGAAAAGGAGGCTGAGGGGAGACCTCATTGCTCTCTACAGCTGCCTGAGAGGAGGCTGGAGCCAGGCGGATGGTAATATTTCTTCTCCCAAGCACTAAGATGCAGGATGAGAGGAAATGATGTAAAATTGCACCAGTGAAGGTTTAAGTTGAATGAGAAGAAATTTCTTCCCTGAAACGGTTCTCAGTCACTGGCACAGGCTGCTCAGGGAGGTAGTTGTGGAATCCCCATCCCTGAAGGTGTTTGAAAGACGCAGAGACGTGGTGTTGGGAGTCACGGGTTAGACCCAGCCTTGGCAGAGTTAGAAACTGGTTGGCCTGGCTGAGCTTAAAGAGCTTTTCCAACCCAAATGATTCTGTATTTCTGAGTGAATAATCAGAAGTGTCTTCTCAATTTGATTATATTCCCAGCAAGAAACAACTTCTACCAGTACAGTGAAACAGACCAGGAAGGGGGAAGGAAGAGGTTGCCAGTGGAAAGCAAGAAAACAAAACCAAACACAGCAAAGGCAGAAATGAAAGAAGCTTTTTCCCTTACCCCCATTTAAAAACTCCTCTGGCATGCTGTAATTTGTTGTTTCCTTTCTTCCCCCACAATTTCAATTCGTTTCTAGGGAGCTGATTAAAGATCTCCTTTCTCTCCAGTTGCTTTTTTAGCCTTGCAGAGATAACATTGGAGAGTGAATTTAAGTCCTTACGTTTCCACCCTCTCTGGGAGAGTTTTAGATCTACCACACCATCTCAGACCCCTGGTTTGCTCAGCCTTGGGTTCCTTACTTTCTTTTAGGGTGCTTGATATATTTTCAAACTACTTTGTCAGCATATGCAGAGATGCTTTGGGTTTGGTGGAGTTTGGGTTTGTTTCAAGCCTTCCCTAGGGCATCAGTTCTTGATTATTTTCTTCACTTTCTGAATGCCTTTGTTCTGCCCAAGCATTTGTGTCTCTGCCTGTGACATTCCCTCTATCTATAGGTTTCCTTTAATTGGCAGGTTTGCATTTGAGTTTCCTATGTGGAGTGACCCCTTGTTCCTTCTTCTGCAGTGTCAGGAAGCAGAAATGTCATTGCTGATTAGGGGCCTGAACCCTCTGCTCCTCCTTCTCATACAGTAGGCAATCTTGTTCTGTACACACTCTAGCTGCAGGGTCAGCCTTAGGGGAACTCTAAACAAGTGTCCACATGGGATACCAAAGTGGAAGGGGCACTGATAGGGGCAAGTGTTCTTTGAGCTCATTTGTCTACCCTGGAAAGTCACTTCTGTCCCTTTAAGTGTAAAATGTCCACTGGCATTGCCTAAGTGTGTACATTTCAACCACACAGAAGCGTTTTTGTGCCTCTGGCTTACTACACAGGTACATCAGTGATGTTAATAACACCTCTGCCTAACAATGTGACACTGAGATCTACTTCTAATGATTGTCTTTCCTCTGAACTGAGATACAAAAGCTTTCAGTTTTGGTTCTGAAACCCTCTCTCTGTTAAACCAACTCTGACCTCATCCCAGGGCATGATTACCTAGTCTTGCTTGGGGCAGCTGAAGCTCTTACGACGGCCCTGTGTAGCTGTGGCTGAAAATCTCTCTGCTCAGCGTACAGAGTGCATCCTGTCTTACAGAGGAGTGGAAACCCTGCCTTTTTCCACTTTTGCTCCTCACCTGGGGAAGTGCAACAAACCAGGAGAGGGAGGAAGAGAAACAACACAGAAACAAAGAACAGAAGGTAGTGCCTTCAAGTGGCAGCGAGCGTGAGTAAAGCCAAACCTTCTCCCTAAACCAAAGGATGCCACGAAACAGAGCAAGCGAGGAGGGGAGAGGGAATAACACTTTGCTTCCCACCACTTTCATAGCCTGAAGGAAGTCTGTGGACAGTCTACAAAGAGGAGGAAAGGGAAACAAAACATAAAGGAGTAAATCTGGATCCCTTTTGCAACAACTGAGGGGAATGCTGTTGATAGGAGTGGTTCAGGGCTGAGGGAAGAGATTTACTCCCTAGCACAGGTCACAAGAGCAGCCATGTGGGCACAAACACAACTTGTTATCTCCAGCAACTTGCTGCTCAGAACAAAACCTGAGCTCTTGAGCAGTAGCATCTGACTCTCTTCTTCAGTTCAGTTGTCTAAATAGCACTAAACAAACTATTTGGGCACATGTTAAAAACACAGAGTCCTGTGTCCAGCTCTGGGCTCCTCAATTCAAGAGAGATGTTGAGGTGCTGTAAGGTGTCCAGAGAAGGACGATGAAGCTGATGAGGGGCCTGGATCACAGCCCTGTGAAGAGAGGCTGAGGGAGCTGGGGGTGTGCAGCCTGCAGAAGAGGAGGCTCAGGCCAGAGCTCATTGCTGTCTGCAGCTCCCTGCAGGGAGGCTGTAGCCAGGTGGGGTTGGGCTCTGCTGCCAGGCAATCAGCAACAGAAGAAGGGGACACAGCCTGAAGCTGTGCCAGGGGAAGTCTAGGCTGGATGTGAGGAGGAAGTTGTTGGCAGAGAGAGTGATTGGCATTGGAATGGGCTGCCCAGGGAGGTGGTGGAGTGGCCGTGGCTGGAGGTGTTGAAGCCAAGCCTGGCTGGGGCACTTAGTGCCATGGTCTGGTTGCTTGGCCAGGGCTGGGTGCTTGGCCAGGGCTGGCTGAGCTTGGAGCTCTCTTCCACCCTGCTTGATTCTATGATTCTTTAAAAGGCAGATATCCATGTGTCATCACAGACATAGTTCACAGGAGGTTGTTGCTAATATGTGCTTGCAATCACCAAAGTAAATGAAGACCTACATTTTTGTGGCTTTATAGACAGAGGGAAGAGAAAAAGGAAAGGTGATTTGGCTCTTTATTTTCCTGGAGGTCTCCAGGACCTAGAGATGCCAACTTCATGCACGTTCTTTCAGTAAGAGTAAATAAAAACCTTTTACCATGCCCATAAAACTGGGTTTGGAAGAGAAAGAAAAACTCATCCCTCCTTGAGTGGCTTGTCATTAAAACTCCCAGGACACTGCTCACGGAAGAAGGGCTATTAACTATAATGTCCTGGCCAAAGTCCAAATCGCTTTGTGGCTACCAAATCCCCAGCTGGAAAAAATGATTCTGCACTTTCCTCAAACCTTGCTAGGCAGAGCATCAGGTTTTTGATCTGACAGGCAGCATCACTTTGGGGAGGCTTATAATAACCTTCCAATATGGCAGAAGCATTTTGGATCAATAAAGCAATCCTTTGAAATCAAAGTGAAGATAATACCAAATCTGGAGATACAGGACAGCATGAAGAGAAACAGAGAGCTGAAAAGGGATCCTTTAGTTACTGGTGTGCCTTTCTCTCTCTGGTTTCTTTTCTCCCTAAGGATTTGTCAGGAATAAGCTTATACATAATGTAGTGGTATTGGTTAGTCAATATCTCATCTTTACCTGGAAATCATGGACAGGTAATTAATCAAGGAGTCAGCCCTAGAATTTTGGTTTTCTCCCTTCTGTTAGGTGATTTGTTTAGATACTTCAACTGAAGAAACAATGGAGTGCATTTAGTCTGACTTGTTTGGGCAAAGAGATGCAATCTTCATCTGAGACATGGACAGGGGCATTGAGGTAACCTCAGCAAGTTTGTTGGCACCAACCTCTGTGGTGTGGCTGACAGCTGGAGGGGAGGATCCATCCAGAGGGACCTGGACAGGCTGCAGAGCTGGGCCCAAGCTAACCACATGAGGTTCAACAAGACTAAGTGCAAGGTCCTGCACCTCAGTCAGGGCAATTCCAAGCACCAATATAGGCTGGGCAGTGACTGGCTTGAGATCAGGTCTCAAGAAAAGGACTTGAGGGTGCTGGTGGATGAGGAGCTCAGCATGAGTCAGCAGTGGACACTTGCACCCAGACAGCCAACCAGAGTCTGTGCTGCAGCAAGAGAAGTGTGGGCAGCAGGATGAGGGAGGAGATTCTGGCCCACATCTCTGCACCACTCTGCTGAGACCCCACCTGGAGCACTGTGCTCAGTTGTGGAGCCCCTGGTACAGGAGAGATCTGGAGGTGCTGGAAGGTGTCCAGAGAAGGAGGATGATCAGAGGACTGCAGCTGCTCTGCTATGAGAACAGGCTGAGTGAGTTGGGGTTGTGCAGTTGGAAGAAGAGAATCATAGAATCATAGAATCATAGAATGGTTTAGGTTGGAAGGGACCTCAAGGATCATCCAGCTCCAACCCCCTGCCACAGGCAGGGACACCTCCCACTAGAGTAGCTCGCCCAAGGCCTCATCCAGCCTGACCTTAAACACCTCCAGGGAGGAAGCATCCACAACCTCCCTGGGCAACCCATTCCAGTGCCTTACCACCCTCACTGTAAAGAACTTCCTCCTAACATCCAGTCTAAATTTCCCCTCTTCCAGCTTAAACCCATTCCCCCTCGTCCTA
>WAAF01017742.1:1057-20153 GCA_013400475.1 Tricholaema leucomelas
TGTATTACTTTTTACCTTATATATTTCTGTATATAACTGTATATACTGTAAATATCTGTGTGTACATTGTGCTAGCTGTGAATATAAGCTTCATTCATATTTCCAGAGCTGGCTGAGTCTCATGTGGGTGATTTCTAAAGTGTGGGGGTGGGGGACACCCAAACCACCACAACATGATTCAACACGAATTCTACTAGCGACCTTTATTGATTGTTCTGGCTCTCATTATATAGTCTTGAGCATAGAGCACATACCTACATGTTAGCATAATTAGGCAAGAACAACCCAGTCTTTTACATAGAGTACTCAAGGTGTGGCCTGCCCAGTACTGAGTACAGGGCAAGAATAACTTCCCTTGTCCTACTGGCCACACTCTTCTTGATACAGGCCAGGATGCCTTTGGGTCTTCTGGCCACTTGGGCACACTGCTGACCTATGTTCTGCCTACTGTCTACTAGTGCCTTTCTGCCTGGCTACTCTCCAGCCACTCCAGCATGTAGCGCCAATTGGGGTTGTTGTGGCCAAAGTGTTTCACTTAGGGAAATCTTTTCCTATTCCACCAGCTCCCTGTCCCAGTGAATAAATAGAGATCATATATGTTGGTTTTAAAGTCTTTTTATCTATCTTGAATCTGGCATGGCTTTCTTTCTATTTACTACATGGTTTAATAAATGTCTGTATTATGTGACATGTTTACATGCATTCATTAAATCCCTTTTTCTGATTGACATCCAGAGCTAACATAAATTCTAGCATGAGTAGAAAAAAAAAAGGGACGGAAATGACATTTGCCAACAAACTTAATTTAGAAAGAAGGGTATTTGAGATAGGAAACTTCAGTGAAGATTCTACTGAAAGAAAAGACAAATCTGAATATCATGAACAGGTACAGGGATAAAAAGCCAAAGTACAAACAATTTCTTTCTCTTTGATTCTGGGGGCTTGCTCTCTTCACTACTTCTCTTCACTCTGATACCCCCCGCTAACCTTGCCTAACAGATAACATATCAGCCTTGCTGGTTGTTTTCTGTCTCGGAGAGAAAGAGGGCAGCATTAGGCCCTTCTAGGGCATAGGAAGTTTCATGTAAATATGAGGAAACATTTTTTCACTGCAAGAGTGACAGAACTCTGGAACAGGTTGCCTGGGGTGGATTCTGGAGCCTTTCTCTATGGAGATATTCGAAACCTGCCTGGATGCTTTCCTATGGCATCTGGTATCCTCTGGTAGTACAGTTGGAGTAGATGATCTTTTGAGGTCTCTTCCTGATATTCTGTGATTCTGTGATTCTGTGAATGAGGTGTTCATCAATGATGTCTGTTAACTTTACCCTATCATTTCAGAGGATTCTAGCTAACTAAGAGGTAAGGTCATTTGCTGGGAAATTAACTGCATATGTTCACAAAATAGGCTGAAAATTTTTGTATAGATACTGGTGTTCCAAATAATCAAAACCATTGTATTATGCATTGCAGAATTTCAGTTGTTTATTGTGTTAGTCAGCAAGAGTCACAATGAAGTTCAGTGTCAGATTCTCATGAGCAGTCCACACTGAGTTGTGTGCCTTTTAATCCTGGAGTTCATAATATGTAGCATAATTGAACATAACTAATATTGTTCGTTCTTACTCTGTTAGTCATGGATGCCTCAAACTTACAAATCTGGCACTGTTGCAGTGGATCTTGCACTCTGTGTGTTGGAAGAAACTTTTAGCAAAGACTAGGAAATTAAGGACTGCTCAATGAAAACTGTCCTTATTTGCAAAACTTTCTTCCATCTTAGAGTCACAATCTTAATTTCTGAGGTCCTGTCAGCTACTCACGGTCTGTTTGCTGGAGGTTTCTTGAAGAACTGATTTTCTACCTGTTATTTCATTCTATTCCTTTTACTTGGTGCTACTATATATTGTTAACAACAGAAGATTTCCATTACTCTGAATTGAACAGATGTTAATGCTTTTGTTATTAAGCATACCATATGTACAATTATTCCACTTAGTTTAAATTTTAATGGAGCAGAGAAAGATACTTCTCTGCAATTGCTTTCAACAAGCACTTATTTGTACCATGAGCCAGGCTAACCAAAAACATGAGACAGAACAGCCTATTTTTATTCTGAAGATGTGCTAGTTTGAGTCAAATTGGAATCTTTTAATGAGAGAAATTAGATAATAGGCTGTGAAAAGGAAACAATGGTGATGTCTACTTCACTCATAGGCTTGCTGAGGTGTATAAAAACAATAACACAAGTATAGATGTCAGTGTGTGTGTCTCTGTCTCAGTTGGTTCCTGTGCTTTTGTCCCTGTGTAACCCAACTAGTTCTGCTTCTAACCCCCTTTGTTGATCCTCCAAACTCACCTTGCATGTAAGGCATACTCTGGGATAAGGTGGAAAGAAGGTGGAAGAGTAGTTGGTACCCCTCCTAGGAACTCTGATTTCTGGGAGGGGTATTAGGGGTATTGTGTTTCTGTATTACTTTTAACTTGCAGATTTCTGTATATAGCTGTATATATTGTAAATATTTGCTTGTATATTATGCTAAGCTGTAAATCTAAAGCTTCATTCCTTAACTTCCAGACGGCTGAGTCTAGTCTGGGTGATTTCATAACAGTAGAGAGGTGGGTAACTCCCAAGCCATCACAGAAGAGATGGCTTCCTGATTTTGTTATTATGGTCTTAATAGAATTCATCTATAAAATAAATTAGTTATTCTTGACATCTTTTTAGTAAGGAGCTCCATATTTTTAACTTGGTAAAAAAGAAAACTGACATTTTTGAGCATTAATTATAATTACATGCAAAATGAGCTACTTTCACATTGGATTTTTGAATAGATTTTAGTTTGTCTGTTTTTCAAACATTTTTCAAACACTTCTGTGTGATTTTCTCCATCATATAGCCAGCTCCTATGTTCCTCATCAGTGCGACGGTAAGACTGGTGCTTTATAAGCTTGATGATTTTTGTTACTTTGTACAGGATTCTGTGTGCACCTGTTTGCATTCTTTTGAGGGTCTTGTGACTTATGTGATCATGGAGAATTACCACTGAAAACATAACTGTTTCAGTGTATAAGAGAATATAAGAGATTAAAAGATTAACATATATTCAGCTTTAGATACAAGAAAATTTATATTAGCATGACCATTGCTTTCAGATGCTAGGTGCAAATATCTCCTATATTCCCAGGGAAACTTTATAGATAAGTTTGTTTATTGTTTTAAACTGACCCCTTGTATAGAACCTTTTTAGGCTCTGCATAGGAGGTGTAGTACATACACTAAAAGACTGATGGTCCAAATGTAGTTAAAAAGACACAGAATTGATACATCCATGCTTGTTTCTGAACTGTGGCTGAAAATAACATGCATTCTTAAAATACATTAACCAGACAAAGGTTAATGAGTTATAAGAAAATCCAGGTTAGATAACAGCATAACACAGCAACTTAAAAAGTTTTGCACTTTGCATAAAGAAGATGAAAATGTTTTCTATTTAGTTCCCTCTGCCTCCTTTTTATAAATGCTTTTAACTGCAGTTTTGTTGATGGTTCTAACATACAATTTCACTGTTTGTCCACTGTGTCCTTCTGTGTCTTCATTTAGTAGAAATATCAGAAGGTTAAACAAGAAGTATTTTCCCTCAGAGAAAGAAAAAATCACCTGTGAACAGAAGAGAGCAAAGTACTGAGTGAACACAATACGCATAGTACTGCCTTGGAATGAAAAGTGAAAAGATAAAGAGCCATGATGTTAAGGGCCACTGATGAAATGGAAAGGTACATGAAATTGCCCAAGAGCACAAGTCTGCAACTTACTTCAAGAGTCTGAGGCAGAAACTTACTTTCTCAAAAGTATTCAAATTAAATGGTGAACTGTTAATTCCTGAAATTTTAGAAAAAAAACTCACTGCTGGAAAGGAACATTTTTTACAGAGTCATGATATCTATACATTCACTATACACTAGTTGATCATCGCTTCTGTCAAATATAAAATACACACATATTTCTGCAAATCTGCAAATTTTATTTCATGAATACTGACTTACCAACGTCAAGAGGAAAATACTACTAATAAAAATGTAGCAGTGTTTTATTCCCCCTCTTTTATTGAAAGCTACAAGAAATCTGAAATAATTATTTTCCCTAGTTGTCTCTTTTAGAATCATATAATGTCAGGGACTGGAAGGAACCTCAAAAGATCATCTGGCCCAGACCCCTGCCAGAGCAGATCACACTGGAATGCATCTAGATGATTCTTGAATATCTCCAGAGAGGAAGACTCCACAACCTCTCTGGGCAGCTGGTTCCAGTGCTCTGTTACCCTCACAGTGAAAAAATTCTTCCTCAGGCTCACATGGAACCTCCTATGCCTCAACTTCCACCCACTGCCCCTTGTCCTGTCACTGGGCATCACTGAGAAGGGACTGGCTCCATCCTCCTGACACTCACCTCTTATATATTTATAAACATTTATAAACCCCTTAGTCTCCTCCTCTCCAAGCTAAAAAATCCCAGCTCCCTCAGTCTCTCCTCATAAGGAAGATGTTCAACTTGCTTAATTTTTGTGGCTCTGCACTGGGCTCTGTCAAGCAGCTCCCTGTCCTTTTTTGAACTGGGGGGCCCAGAACTAAACATAATATTCCAGATGAGGTCTCACCAGGACAGAGAAGAGGGGGAGGAGAACCTCCCTCAAACTACTAACCACACCACTTCTAATACACTCCAGAGCGGCATTGGCCCTCCTGGCCACAAGAGCACACTGCTGGCTCATGGCCATCCTTCCATCCATCAGGACTTCCAAGTCCTTCTCCCCTTCACTGCTCTCCAGCAGGTCAGTCCCCAACCTATACTGATAAATGGGATTGTTCTTTCCCATGTGCATGATGCTACACTTGCCCCTGTTGAACTTCATTACATTTCTCCCTGCTCAACTCTCCAGCCTAAGTCTAGCTGAATGGCAGCACAACTCTCTGGTGTGTCAGCCACTCCACCCAGTTTGGTGTCATCAGCAAACTTGCTGACAGTGTACTCTATGGCCTCACCCAGGTCACAGGATCACAGGATGTTAGGAGTTGGAAAGCATCCAAGGAGATCATTGAGTCAAACCCCCCTGCCAGAGCAGGACCACGCAATCTAGCACAGATCACAGAGGAATACATCCAGACAGGCCTTGAAAGTCTCTAGTCTAAAGTATTATGCCTTGTTATTCAGAAGAGCTAACTTATAGCTCAGCATGGCGTAATGCTGTAGAGCATGGCATGATGCATGTTGAGACAGTGTCAGAATCACTGCCAGAAGCAGTGTGTCATGGCAGAAACTATGACAGTAGCAGCAGTAGCAAGCAAGCA
Source organism: Tricholaema leucomelas (assembly GCA_013400475.1). NCBI lineage: Eukaryota > Metazoa > Chordata > Aves > Piciformes > Lybiidae > Tricholaema lacrymosa > Tricholaema leucomelas. The sequence continues at coordinate 6,404 of WAAF01017742.1, forward strand.
TATTGTCTCTACCTGCTCATTTCTTTTACCAATACAGCCCAAGACCTAATGGGCCTTTGGACACAGATTAGCCAATCACAATGGCAGTTAGCCAATCTTGACCATATTCGGTGAAACCATAGGCTTACTTTAACCAAGTTTGGGAAAACATAGGCCTTGCATGAGGCAGGCATAAGCCAAGTGTATGCACCTTGTTTACCACAGGATGCAAACAGGAGCAAAACAAATCTGGGCACGCCAAGGTCCTTAGACTCAATGGCTCCAGGTTCCTTGTCCTCTTCCTGCGGTTGCTTCTCCCATCAGCACAAGGAGGGGGAGCAGAAAAACATGCCTGGGCATGCCAGGACATGTTCAGGCCTATTTTGGCCCATTCAGGCCTTTCATGACAACGTAATCTTTTGTTTACATTACCATTTCCCTGCCTTTATGCCCAAGTTTTTTCCAGAACAGATTGGAAGATTCTGGGGAAAAAAGTAAGCCATCAGAAGAACAAACCAAGCTGTAAAGCCTGAAGAAACAGTGAAATATATTTAAAAAAAAATCTGGGGGTAGAGTGCTTTATAAATATTGTTACTGAGCAGGTCTGTAATACATAGTGTTCCTGTTTTGTAGGCTGATGTATCCAAGGAGAGCTGAAACATTTAATGGGAAAGATTAAGCTAGAAGATAAATTGTTGCTGCAAGAACAAAAAAAGTCAAACAAACAAAAAAAAGACTCCAAGCAACCAACCAAGATTACACCAAGGATACCCCAAACAAAAAATGTTGGGAAAAATGTAGGAAGCTCTACAAAACTGAGTTTAACAACATGTCACAGTCAATTTAGCAAACCCAGGAAGGTTCAGTAGTGTTAACGTTTATACCTACAATAAATCTAGAAACAAAGTGGAGCTATGGCACTCAGACTCCTGTGCTGGTTTCAGGAAAGGTATGTTTCAATCCTAGATGAAATCCTTTCTCTTCTTGTTTATGATTCTATGCTATGTATCCTGCACCCTGTGTCTTTTGAATAGGGAAAACAAAACAAACCCTTTTCTGTATTTCAGTTTTCTTTGGAAAAGATACAAGGAAAATTTTGCCATGTTTCTTGTGAAAACAAAGTTGTCAAATGTTTACTATGAAATTACTTTTATAGGCCATGAAATTGCCTGATATGGTCTGAACAACTGATCAAAAGAGTCTTTGCTTTGCTGCACACCAAGCTGCAAATAAAATGACTTCTTGCTTTTAAAGCTGACTGTATACGTATTTCTAAGTGTACATGCCTAGCCCAGACAAACTCTGTTTGATGTTTGAATTTATTGTGTTTAGAAGACAAGAGAAAACTCCAAGAAATCCTGGTAGTAGCCTTCCACTGCTTAAAACGGGCCTACAGAAAAGATGGGGAGAGATTCTTATCAGGTAGTGATGGAGTATTAGGAACAAAATCATTTACGGTGAGGGTGATGAGACACTGGAACTGGTTGCCCAGTGATGTTGTTGATGTCCCTTCCTTGAAACCCTTCAAGACCAGACTGAATGAGACTTAAAGCCACCCGATCTAGCAGAAGCTGTCCTGGTTTAAGGTGGGGGCATTAGAACTAAAATAATCTTTAAGATCCAGCCCAATTCAAAGTGTTCTATGATTCTTAGTTAGACTGACCAACGTGTATATGATGTGGCACAGATCAAGGTTAAGTTAAAAGAATCTTAATTCTGTGCTGTAACAGAATTGTTATCCAGTAGAAAACCAATCAAGCCAGCAACCAAAAAGGAATTAAAAAAAAAAAAAAGAAAAAGAAAAAGAGGAATATCTTTACTATTTCTGCACCATGACAGATGGAGAGATATAGAGCAGTGTGCCCAGATGGTCAGGAGAGCCAATAGCCAGTAGGACAAGGGAGGTTATTCTTCCATTGTACTCAGCACTGGTCAGGCCACACCTGTGTCCAGTTCTGGGATCCTCAATGCAGGAGACCGTGTCTGTTGAAGATTGGGGTATTCTGCCACCTACGCCAATTGTGGCAGAGGAGAGAAATTAATTGGTGTGAGATGATATTCTATTAAAAAAAATATTTTATTAACTTCAATATTCTGAACTCTCACCACCCCCAACCACTGAACTTTAATATTAATATTTGTTCATACACAGTTATGAAAGACATTATGGGAATAACATCAAACTGTAACTATTATAATAACTAGCATACATTCAAACTATAAACAGAGAGAGGAGTTTCCCCGTGGCAAATACCACTTGGAGTCAATATACTATTTGCCCAGCAGGGCGGCCTGAAAGCTCTTTCTGCTCTATGGCAGGAGGCAATAGATATTACAGAGGCATTAAAGCATTTACTTACAAATTCTTATTAATTATCGATCACCCTCCAGGGCTATGTCACAGCCTCTTACTAGTGTCCAAACTTCAGGGGAGTCTTTGCCCATGGACTTTGAGGCCGGAATCCTTCCGGCTTCAGGGGAAAGGATGCAATCTTCCCGGCTTCTGGGGAAAGGACAGTCTCTGACCTTGTTCTCCTGGCAAACGTGCAATCTCTGCCCTTGTCTCCTGACTTCTCCTGGATGCTCTGTCCAGGAATTCGTAGGCAGGACCTCAGGTGCAAGGGGAGTACAATGCCGTGCAGTGTCAGCATGATCTCATGGTGGCTCTAGAGGCTGATCGCTTGCAGACAAGTGGGGTCTGCTTCCTGGTAACTCAGTGGCAGTGGTGCTTACCAGGCAATGATAAGGCAGCGGGCTTGCAATAGGATACGTGGTTGCACAAGAATCTGAGCTCCGTAGGTAAAGGCAGGCAATACAGGATCTAATCCTGGTAACTTAACACAGTGGTGTGCACAGCTGGCTGGGAGTCTGAGCTTTGTCAAGGCAGGTGCACTGTGGGTGGGCATGTGGGTGGGCATAAAGAAAAAGCGGTGAGCTGGTAAGTCTAAGCGAGTGTGCAAGTGAGCCCAAGCACGTTTGTCTCGGTTCTAGTTTAAATTTTCCAGAGACTCAGATAAATTTGATAGAACCAATAACAATTTTATAAAGTGCCCTTCCCTCTTCACTCTTCTTTCCCAAAAGAAAGGGATTAGATGGAGAGAGAAAGAGAAGTAAGCACACCCAAATAAATGAATCTCACTCAATTTGGAAGTTAAAAGGAAAAGTTTAACAATAACTTAAAAAAGGTATCTGAGATAGGGAATTTACAAAAGGTAAAGGGAAGGGAAAAACGAGAATACAAAAGGTATAAATACAACCCAAGTTTGATGATGATGGCTTTGTCTGCCTCGTGGGTGATGGCCACATTGTAAAACAAGGGAGAAACCAGGAATGGATGGTAATGGTGGTACGCAGAGAGATGCAGAGAGAGAGATAGACAGGAAGTACCCCTGCTTTTGTGGGACAGGAAGGGGGACTGGGCTAACCATCATCTGGTGGTGTTCAGACCCAACCCTGGGGAGGGGTAAAGGGTTACTCCCCCTGGTGTGTTAACCCTATACAACGTTGTTTACCTGTGTGCCTGTATTTATCAACTGTGGGCTGAGATTAATGGCCCTTTGAACACCAAAATGACCAATCAGGTTATGGCAGTCAGCCAAACATACCATAATAGGCAAACGCCACAGGCCTGGACCTTCCAAATATGGGAGTCACATGGGCCTTACACTAGGCAGGCACAAGCTGAGCTTGTGGGCTTATACAACCATGTTTACAAAATCATGGGTCCTTGGCAGGCCAGACTTTATAGTACCAGATCTATTGTGCCCCTTTGTGCTCTTTTATCCATTTAACATGTCTGGTTTGGGCAGAAAAACATGTCCAGGCAGAGCAAGGCATGAATAAGCCTATTTTTGGGCATATGGGCCCTCCACGGCAATGTCCAGAGAAGGGTGAAGAAACTGTTGAGAGGCCAGAAAAACAGCCCTATGAGGAGAGGCTGAGAAAGCTGGAGTTGTTTAGCCTGGAGAAGAGAAGGCTCAGGAGTGACTTCATTGCTGTCTACAAGTACCTGAAAGGAAACTGTAGCCAGGTGGGTGTTGGTCTCTTCTGTCAGACAAACAGGAACAGAACAAGGGGACACAGTCTCAAGTTGTGCTGGGGGAGGTATAGGCTGAATGCTAGGAGGACGTTCTTCCCAGAGAGAGTGATTTGCCATTGGAATGGGCTGCCCAGGGAGGTTCTATGATTTTAAAGAAGATAATTTTATTTGTTATCTCATATTAGCTCTTTAATGTTATTGTAGGTTTCAACTATTGTGCAGTGATTCACAGAATTTTACTTGACTCTTTCAGATAAACTGCATTTATCTGTGGTATTCCTACACAAATATAAAGCCTGATGTATATGATATTTTATTTGTGTTATATTCAAATGCACTAGACTACTGTTGGCTTTTTGGAAGTGTTCCCTGGACCATGACTGTGGTTCTGGTTATTTTCAAGTGGCCAAGATCAGCTTACCCAAGCATATCTCCTCAAACAATACATTAATTCATGATCACGTTATACTCTTCTCATTTTATAACATTGACAATGTACAGTGTACTTTCAGGCAAGAGCTGACAAAATAATCAGTAAAACAGTTATATTTGCAGCAAAGCTGGAGTAAATTTTTCACTTTTTTTTTTTTTTTTCCTTTAGTAACTTAATGTATGAATAAACAAATGAAAGAAAATGAAATTGTGTGGGTGAATATTTGACCACTTTGAAGTGCCATGTGTTGGCAATTCAGGAGTAGTATGGTCTGGTCTGCTAAGTATTTTTGCTCTGTGATGATGAACTGTGGAAAAGGCAAAATATATGTATGCAATTAGATATGCTTTGCATATGCTTTGGATACTAATGAAAACTAAACTAAGCTTCCAAGTCATCAGTTTTTGTGTGGATGGATTACAGTACCGACTGCAGAAGAAACAGAAGCTAACTGAGCCACCTTTGATACTGGAGTCCATCCTTTTGCAATTTGGTTTACCTTTACAGGTTGATTTACCCTCCTTATCCTATGAAGCTCTGTGCCATCAGGGATAGATATTTCTAGTGAAAATCCACTTGTGTAGATAGAATTTATGTACCAAATAGAATAGAATAGAATAGAATAGAATAGAATAGAATAGAATAGAATAGAATCAATCAGGTTGGAAGAGACCTCCAAGATCATCCAGTCCAACCTATCACCCAGCCCTATCCAGTCAACTAAACCATGGCACTAAGTGCCTCATCCAGTCTTTTCCTGAACACTCCCAGGGACAGTGACTCCACCACCTCCCTGGGCAGCCCATTCCAATGGCAAATCACTCCCTCTGTGAGGAACTTCCTCCTAACATCCAGCCTATACTTCCCTCGGCACAACTTGAGGCTGTGTCCCCTTGTCCTGTTGCTGGTTGCCTGGGAGAAGAGACCAACCCCCACGTGGCTACAACCACCCTTCAGGTAGTTGTAGACAGCAATGAGGTCTGCCCTCAGCCTCCTCTTCTCCAGGCTAAATAACCCCAGCTCCCTCAGCCTCTCCTCATAGGGTTTGTGTTCCAGGCCCCTCACCAGCTTTGTTGCCCTTCTCTGGACACGTTCCAGCACCTCAACATCTCTCTTGAGTTGAGGAGCCCAGAACTGGACACAGTACTCAAGGTGTGGCCTGACCAGTGTTGAGTACAGGGGAAGAATAACCTCCCTCGTCCTACTGGCCACACTGTTCCTGATACAGGCCAGGATGCCATTGGCCCTCTTGGCCACCTGGGCACACTGCTGGCTCATCTTCAGCCTACTATCCACCAGTACCCCCAGGTCCCTTTCCTCCTGGCTGCTCTCCAGCCACTCTGTCCCCAGCCTGTAGCGTTGCTTGGGGTTGTTGTGGCCAAAGTGCAGAACCCTGCACTTGGCCTTGTTAAATCTCATCCCATTGGCCTCTGCCCACCCATCCAGCCTGTCCAGGTCCCTCTGCAGGGCTCTCCTACCTTCCAACAGATCAACACCTGCTCCTAGCTTGGTGTCATCTGCAAACTTAATGATGCTGGACTCAATCCCCTCATCCAGATCATCAATAAAGATATTGAACAGGACTGGGCCCAGCACTGATCCCTGGGGAACACCACTAGTGACAGCTGCCAACTGGATGTGGCACCATTCACCACAACTCTCTGGGCTCGGCCTTCCAGCCAGTTCCTGACCCAGCACAGAGTGAATTTGTCAAAGCCACGAGCTGCCAGTTTAGCCAGGAGCCTGTTGTGGCAGACAGTGTCAAAGGCTTTGCTGAAGTCCTGGTCGACTACATCCACAGCCTTCCCCACATTCACCAGGCAGGTAACCTGATCATAAAAGGAGATCAGGTTGGTCAGGCAGGACCTGCCCTTCCTAAACCCATGCTGGCTGGGCCTGATCCCTTGGCCATCCTGTAGGTGCTTTGTGATGGCACTCAAGATGACCTTTTCCATGACCTTGCCTGGCACTGAGGTCATGCTGACAGGTCTGTAGTTTTCTGGTTCCTCCTTTCGACCCTTCTTGTGCATGGGCATCACATTGGCCAGCTTCCAGTCTTCAGGGACCTCTCCAGTGAGCCAGGACTTTTGATAAATGATGGAGAGTGGCTTGGCCTATACCTATACCACTATCTGACTCATACACATCTCAAGTGCTGAGCCTCTCTCCACAAGGCTTAGTGTTGCCTTAGCCCAGATCCATGATAAATCTGCCTTGGAAGCATTTTTTAAAACATGACTATACTTTATTTCTTCAATTTAGAAGATTTTGGAGGATCATGATTTCTTTTTTCAGATGAGTGAAATTTCTGTAGTACGTAGTTTCCTTTCAGACTGATCAAACCTGAGTTGTAAACACTGTTTTAAAGAAAATAAATAATAATTTACATATACTTGTCTTCACTCAGTTGTCTTCAAATGGCTGCCTGTTCAGTAGCAGATTTTTTCTCTTTTCTTGTCCTTAAAAACTGGAGAGCTGAGGACAGAAGTTTCTAGAAAGGTGACCATTCCTCATAAGCATCCAAACAACAGAGTATTAACAGCACAGAAAACTTAACATGCCCTTCTTATGCTGTCTCCGTGTTTTATCACTTTCAAATCACGAGGAAAACAGAGAGTGATTTTTTCCTAGCATATTTTGGCTCCAAATGCTCATAAAAATGAATGAAAAAATGTGAGTAAAATAATCAGTGGAAAAACATTAAATGAAATTTGTAACTCTGTGATGCTTTCCAAATTATACCAACACAGTAGGGGATTTTATGCCTCTAAATGACTGCTGTTTTGAAGGAAAAGGCTTTTGTTTGGAAGTCCTAAGGAGTACAGCAGATGGTACTGAACTGAAGTTGTGGATGGTATTCACAGCAGAAAGAAAAAAGTCTTAAGATGATATTAACAGGTTGTACAGAAGTGAAAATGCATCCCAGTAGCTCAGTGAAAGATGTAGCAATATAGAAACAGGTTGAGGTGCCCTGAAAAAAACCCAAACCTACACTAGAAGTGCACATTGATGTACACTTATTAACTACTGTTTGATTTTGTGCCCATCTGGAATATATCTTCTAAAAAATGTGAAATGAAGGGCAACTGCTGTGCGTGTTAATTATAGAACTATCTACTCTTAATCTTTCCATATTACTGATGAAACTTGAACAGACACTTTATGGTTATTACAACCAATGTTTTTTACTTAGTTTGATTTATGGTTGTGAATTAAAAAAAAACAAATGAACAAGCAAACACCAAGACCAGGTAAATTAACAATCTTTTGGTTTGTTTATCTTTAGCCTGAATTGTCGAAATTGGAAAAAAAAAAAAAAAAAAGTATATGTATGAGTGGTGTCCTTGCTCTTAAATGTTCATAAATATGAGGTACAAACCAGCCAGGTTGTATTTAGTGAAGTTGCAGCTGTGCAAAAGTAAGTTGTCTAATAGCTATTTATATAAACTCCTGATCTCTCTTGAAGATACCAAACCACTCTTAAACTTGACTTTCATAAGGTTTGCCTCATCAGATGCTCCTGTAATGCTCTATTAATTCACTGTTACAGTTTTAGGACTAGAGTTCTAACTTGTAAATGAAAGTTTTCTGGAGAATTTGTAAGAGTCCAGGGGCATGGACGACTATCAAAGAGGTTGAAAAAAATATAAGATATGTTTATCCCATTCATTGGTCTAAAAAAATTCCATGTAGTTTGTAGTTGCTGTGTATTCTCTCTCTCCTATTTTCCTTCTGGACTCCTCTGAACTTTTGCTTTATTCCTCTGTGCCAGCCATTGTTTGAGTTATTGTTAAGAACACTGACTGGGAACAGGCAGAGATAATACTGTGTTAGCTGGTAACAGTTCCCGGTTTTTGTCCAAGGGGGTGTACAGGGAGGTGTCCAAGGAGGCAGATGGACTATTGTCTAGCTGTATAGGTATACATGTATTTGTAAATGTTTATTACCTTTTATATTTAGCCTACTTTTGTACATAATAATTTAATTTTACTTCCAAATTCTGAATAAGCATAGTAATTACTTTTGGGGGGTGTCCCAGGTTAGGGTGGATCCCTCCCGCAGTAGAACAAACTCACCATAAGGCAGATTTTTTTTTTTGAAAGTCAGGGAAAGATGAAACTGTATTTTTTTAATAGTTTAACAGTATAAAAAGAAATAAACAACTAGAGAAAAAATATAATAACCTTAAGGAAGATGGGGAAGGGGTCAAGCGGCAGCGAAGCAGCAAAAGTAGCAGCAGACGAAACAGAGGTGGGAGAAGATAGCAGCAGGCACAACTCAAGCAGCAGAAGCCATCAAAAGGGAAGAAAAAGCTGTGCTTCTAGGCATAAAGCTCTTGATGTTTCAATGAAATTATATTAACTTCTCCATTGTTGCCATTATATGGCCTATCCCTGGAATGTCCACCTCTCCCCTATGTTTGAGCTAGAAAATCAGCTCAAACAGACACAGGGGGTAAATCCAAAATTCTATGTGGTGCCACCACATACACTTTAGAAATAATAATAATGCAGAGCTCGTTTTTCAATTTTTAATATTGTTATCTAATTTGTTGTAGGCTACTTTAAAAACATTTTTCTCCAGATTTCTTTTTTTATGAAGTCTCTACTCTCTCAAAATTACTGATAGTTATTCACATAGGACTACAATGATTGGCATCAAAGGTCTTGGTGTTTACTGAGCAAGTTTCTTGAAAGCAGTTCCAGGATTTAACATGTTGTCTATAATGACCCAGGCTTACTGATTTTCTAACACTAGAAGAGCAATCTTACCTCTTTCAGACAGTAAACTGACTCTGCAGCAGTGAAGCCAAGGAAACTGGTTACCTTTACACAAGCATGCTGAGAGTTGCACCAGTGTGGTGGAGAGTCCTAAGGATCACAGAACGGGCTTGAGTGTGTTTACCTGCCTTTCTGTATTGTGGCCAGTGTTGGGAAAACAGGGCAGAGAAACCCTGACAACATCTGGTTTGGTCTGGTTGCACGAGAGGGGTTCATAAGACCATGCCCCTGTCACGTGCAAGGTGCATGCACCCCCCATTTTTTGGAAGGGAACAGCCTGTGGGTTCTTTCCTTTTTGAATATCTCTGGGTGATTGTCAAAGGTGATTGGGTGATAATATGGCCAATGAGACCATTAGCCTCGGCCATTATCCTATAAAAGGGGGTAAAACAGGTGCATAAGGTGCTTGCTTGCTTGCTTGCCTTGCATGTTTGCCTGTATGCTCGTTTGTTCCTCAATTACCTGCCACCCACCCGCCACCTCAGCCTGCCGTGCCAGCAGCCAATTCCATGTGGAATTCATCACAGGACTTCTATAAAATATTTTCCTGCCTATGTTTTGGGCCACTGTGTCGTGGAAGGCCTGTAGGCCCAAAAAATAGGCTTATCTTATGCCTCACTTTTCCTTGCCTGCCCAAACATGTTTTCCTCCCTGAACCAGAGTTAAACAAGCCCAAACTGGGGGTAAACACATTAAAAGCACACAAAGGGTACAATAGGCTGAGGTGCCATAGAGTCTGGCCTGTCTAAGGCCTATGTTGTAAATAAGCAGGATGTAAACAGGTTGCATGAGCCCATGCTGTCAGCGTGTAACCCAGCCTATGCTCTCTCCATATTTGGAGATACAAGGCAAGTGATATAGCCTAGTATGGTATTGTTTGGCTAACTGCCAAACTGATTGGTCACTGGTGGCCAATTAGGCAATTGATCTCGGCCCACAGCTCATAAATGAGAGCTCACACGTGCTCCTGGTTGTTATGATGCTTGCTGCTTCCATTGCTTCCTGTGCATGCTAGCTCCTGCATGCTTCTATGAGCTTCTGCTAGCTCTCACTTGCTCTGACTCGCACACTCACTTCACAAGTGTGCTTACACTCACGCTCAGGACCCATCCTTGGGCCCTCCCTGCTCACAGTTGCTTACATCCAGGCACACCTGATACGCTGTTATGGAGATAGAATCTCCCAGCCAGCTGTGGTGAGTTACAAGGAGCTCAGACTCCTCAGCCAGCTGTGCACACCTGGCACGCCCACTGCCTTCGTTACCTGGTAAGAGCCATTGCTGCCGAGATACCAGGCGCAGACCCTCTTGTCTGCACATGCAATCAGTCTGCCAGCCAGCGTGAGAATGACGCTCAGACTGCACGGCATCCTTCTCCTACTCCTGAGGTCCTGCCTGCAGTCCCCAGACAGAGCATCCAGAAGGAGACAAGGCGGACAAAGCATCCTTGCCAGGAGAACGAGTTCAGAGACTGTACTAATTTCCCCAGAGAGCTGGGATGACTGCATCCATCTCCCTTAAAGCCAGGAAGATCTCCTTTCCCCTCAAGTAGGGAAGATTTCCAGCCTCACGGGTCCATGGGCAGAGTTCCCCTGATGTTTGGACACTAGGTAAATAGGCTGTTAACATAGCCCTGGAGGGTGATTGATGATTATTGATAACTAATCAGAATTGTGAGTAAATACTTCAATACCTCTGTACTATCTGTAATATTTGTAATCTCCTGCCATAGAGCAGAAAGTGTTTCAGCCCACTCTACCTGGCAAATGGTATATTGACCCCAAGTGGCACTGAGCCGTGGGGAAAAATTCTCTCTCTGTTAATAGTTGTATGCTAGTTACTGTAATATAGTTATTAATAAGCCATATTGTATTATTCCCATAAAGTCACTCCATAACCATCAGAATCCTATTTAATATTAATATAGTGGTTGGGGGTAAAGAGAGTTCAGAATATTGATTTTAATAAATNGTGGGTAGCTGTAAATAGGTTTGGGGGAATATCTTTGTATATATATTAATAAATTATTTAATAACTTTTAAATCAGCCTAATTGCATTTTACCTCAAACTAGGATTTCAACTAACCCATTCATAACAACCAGTTAGATATATTTTTACAAATCTAAAATGAATGTTATTTTACATTTTTTTCCCCCTAAAGATTTGCAAGTTATAGTTGGTCACTTTCTCCACTGATGAAAGCTAAATATATAATAGTGAGTCAGGAAATTTTTTAGGTAGGATCACGACTATAAAAGTGTTTCAGAGAAATAATCTGGATAAAAATGTTCATGCCCTTCTGATGACAGCCACAGTTCACTTCTCAATTATCTCTCATTTGTGTTTCCATAGTTGCTGAGAATTTACATTGCTAGCCGGGAAATTTACAGGGCACTAAATGGGTTAAGATGTTCTGCAGAATGTATTCTAAGATGCTACTAGAATTGAGAGTGACTCTATACACTTTTTTATAAGTCATGTCAATATTTATAAGGCGAGTATGTTGATCAGTCTTGGTAAATGTGTCCCATATTAGCAGAGGGTGCAGATGTTCAGTAAAAGATTCTACTTCTATGTAAGATTTTCTATCAGCAATGAAATTGGTTATGAAACTAGAGGAATACAGATTTTAATTTCCTTGAAAACACATTTTATATGTTTGTTAATGGTGGTATCATGTAACACTTGCTTCTTTGATACAGGCATTTCCTGATGTACTATTGGACTAAAGACACATTGCTTTGTCTTATAGAAGAGGAGTACTCAGTCTCTTCACTTTCCTTTTTGAAGCTTTGGGAGCTACCTGCCTCCCACACTTATGATATCATCCACACTAGACTCAGCCAGCTGGAAGTTAAGCAATGAAGCTTTATATTCACAGCTTACCACAATATTACAAATATATACAGCTATATACACAAATTAAAAGTAATACAGAAACACAATACCCCTCTCAGAAATCAGAGTCCCTCGGAGGGGCTCCCAACCATCCTTACACCTTCTTTCCATGCCTTTACCTTATCCAAGAGTCTGCCTTATGTGCAAGGGGAGTTGCCACTTCTCTGAGTGGCAGAAGTGCTATGTGTTACCTGCACAGGTGAGAAAGCAAGTCCTCCCAGGACTGAAAAAAGGAGAAGAAATACAATTATTGAGGGATGTGGAGGAGTCTTTGTAAGCCTAGATCTAGGCAGAAGGTGGTTGTCCAGAATATTCTGTGTATTTGGACTAGATTGGCACTTTGAATTTTTTCTCAAAGATGACAAATTTCACACTGAGGATAAGAGGAAAAGGAAAAGAAAACTTGAAACAATGTGAATTTTTGAGATTTCCCTGATAGATTGTCATATCATTTATATTAGAGTTTTTGAACTTCAAAACTCTTTCTCAGAGTTTCTGTGGAATCAGAGAATCACCAAATAGTTTGAGCTGGAAGGGACATGCAAAGATCATGTCAAGCTAAATCAATATATCAGCTGCTAGAAGTCCAATGTAGCCTGACTGTGAACTTTTCTAGTGATGGGGCATCCACAGCTTCTCCAGGAAACTTGATTTAGTGTCTCCATTGTAAAACTAACTCCCTCAGAGTCAGTATAAATGTCTTCTGTTTAGGTTTAAAAATGTTGTTGTTTGTCCTGTCACTACAAGTCCTGTTAAAAACTTTCCCTGTCTTTCTCATGTCTCTTCTTTACATATTTAAAAGTTGTGATAGTATCTCCTGTCTAGGGTCTGATTTAAATTCCCAGAGGCTCTAATAAATTTGACAGAACCAATAACAATTTGTAAAGATCCCCTTCCCTCTCCCCCCTCCTTCCCCAAAGAAAGGAATTAGAAGTAGAGAGGAATGGTAAAAACACACCCAAATAAGCCAATCTCACTCAATTTGGAAGTTAAAAAAAAGAGAAAAGTTTAACAATAACTTAAAAGGGTATCAAAGGTAGGGAGGTTACAGAGGTGTAGGGAAGGGGAAAATAACAAATACCAAAAGGTATAAATACAACCCGAGTTTGTGATGGTGATGTGTGTAGAGAGATGCAGGAGTGCAGAGAGAGAGAGCTGCAGTGTGGTCCAGAGAGCAACCCAGAGAAAGAGAGGGAGCAAGAACAGGAAGTCCCCCTGCTTTTATGGGGCAGGAAGGGGCGAGTGGGCTAACCATCACCTGGTGGTGTTCAGACCCACCCCTGGGGAGGGGTCAAGACCACCTGAGGTCAAGTGTCGAGTTCAGGGACACTCCTCCTGGAGTGTTAAACATATACATCTCCACAGTGACTTTTCCAGGTTGAAGAACATAAACTATCTCATCCTTTCTTCATAGATGATGTGCTCAAGCCTTCTGATAATTCTCATGTGCAGCAGGTCCATTTATCTTTTGTGCTTTGGATGCTAGAGCTGGCTTCAACACTTCAAATGAGAGTCTCATAAGAATAGAGGGGAAAAATAAACTACCTTGACCTACTAGCCCCTTTCACTTTTATGCAGTCCAGAGTATGACTGGCCTTCTGGGCAGAAAGTGCACATTGCC
>WAAF01017743.1:23513-44070 GCA_013400475.1 Tricholaema leucomelas
CCCATATCCTCCCTCACAGCCTCTGTCTCTATATCCTCCCCAGCCCAACCCCTGCCCCAAAGCCTCACTCCCCCCACTCCTCCCTCTCCACCCCAAACCCAACCCTACAAATCCTCTCCACTACCTCTAGTGGCCAAGGGTTGCAGAGACCCCAACCCCTGCCCAGCCTCCCCTAAAGGCAGAGGGGGGAGGCTGTGGTAGTTTGAAGGATCTTGAGTCTCCCTTAACAAAACCACAGGGACAGAGACCCAGCCCAGTCCTCCAGTCCTGGGTAGCTCACGGCCTCAAACTGGGACCGGGACCCATCCCCACACCCCCACCCCGGGGTGATTTCCCCTCACCCAACACCAAAGTGACCCCTTAAAGAACCAACCTCCCCAGCACAAACCACCCAGCAGGTGCCAAACCTCTGTGGCTTTCCTCCAACTCCAGCCCCAGCCCCTTCCCACCTCCACAGGTTCATCTTTGGCCACAAACATCTCAAAATCAGAGAAGGTGACCCCAAGGGACAGCATCTACTGGCATCCCCCCCCCCCAATCCCACACAGGGTTTGGGATAGAGGAGCTCAAAGATTCTTTGCTTTTAATTAAGGGGGGGGGAGGGGGAAGGTATCCAATAAATAACAAATTAACAGATAATAATAAATTAACAACATTTCCACTGGGATTTAACCACTGGCTCCAGCATTCCCAGCTGGGAATCCCTAGGGATGAGAAAGAGGTGATGGTGATGCTGGTCCCCAAAGCACAGGCAGGGAGCACCCTGGAACTCATCACCCCTTCCAAGCAGCCCCTGCCCCAAACAGAGGGGCCAAGGGGGACACTGGGGACCAGGATTTGTCTGCTGGTGTCAGGATCTTGGGCTGGAGCTCGTGGAGGTGATGCTCCTTTCCCAGCTCTGGTGAGGGCACTGCTGGGCTGGGAGGCTGCTGCCAGAGCTCAGCGAGGGTCAGGACCAGATGGCAAAGCCTCAGCTTGCAGCAACCTCACAAAAGCCTCCACCTGCAAGGAGAGGGTGATTGAGAGCTTGGCACTGGGATGGCATCAGGATGGCACCAGAATAGTGCTTGGAATGACAGCAGGATGGCACCAGAGTAGTAGTAGGATGGCACCAGGATGATGCCACAGTACTACAAGGATGGCAACAGAATGGTACTGGGGTGGTGCTAAGATAGCACCAGGATGGTGCTGGGATGGCACCAGGATGGCACCAGAACAGTGATGGGATTGCACTAGCATGAGACAGGATGCTTGGATGCCACTGGGATTGCACCAGGATGGGGTTGGGATGACAACAGGACTGCACCAGGATGGCCCTGGGATGGCAGTGGGATGGTGCTGGGATGGCACCAGGGGGGAACTGGGATGGCAGTGGGATGGTGCTGGGATGGCACCAGGGGGGAACTGGGATGGCAGTGGGATGGTGCTGGGATGGCACCAGGGGGGAACTGGGATGGCAGTGGGATGGTGCTGGGATGGCACCGGGATGGTGCTGGGATGGTGCTGGCTTTGAGGAGGTTTAAACCAGCTTGGCCCCAGGACATGTACATTACTTTTCCCACGGGAAGATGGAGAGGAGGTGGAGGCTGCTGGGGGGCAGCACAGCTCTGGCCATGCTGCTGGCAGCAGGATGGCACCAACCTGTGCCACCTTGCCCATGCCCACCTGAGCCATGAGGACGCTCTGCATGGCCACATCGTGCTCGAAGTCCTTGTCCACGTCCAGCAGCAGCACAGGTGCCTGCTTCACCTCCTCAAAGTGGACCCTGGAGACGAGAAGGAGAGAGGAGGCTAAAACCGACCCCCAAAGCTGGGGGGGGGGGGGGTCAGCAGAGCAGGTGCCGGTGCCCGGGGGCAGCACGGTGGGGCCAGCCTGGGACTCACTCCGTGGTCCTGTCCACCAGCCACTGCTCGTGCTGGGTGTGGAGCTGCTGCAGGTACCCCAGCTGGACACCACCCTCCTCGCTCCTTGCCCGCCGCCGCAGCCGCTCCAGGCACGTCTGCACCGGGGGAGGGGGGAACGGCAGGTGGGGGAGAGGGAGGGCAACGGCAGAGAGGAGAAAGGGAGGTTAATGGGATCAGGGGAGCCAGGATGTTAACGGGAGAGGTGGAAGGGAATGGAATGCAGAGGAGCCAGGAGGTTACGGACACGGGTGGCTGGCAAAGCAGTGCCAGGAGGAGCAGGGTGGCTGGGGAGGAGCAGGGTGGCTGGGGAGGAGCAGGGTGGCTGGGGAGGAGCAGGGTGGCTGGGCACCGTGCAGCCTTCCAGCCCTCTCCAAACTCCCCTCTGGGATCCACCTCTCCCTTCCCAAACTCTGCTCTAGGATCCAGCATTCCCTCTCCAGATTCCACTCTAGGATCCACCTCTCCCTCTCCAAACTCAGTCCTAGAATCCAGCATACCCTCTCCAAAATCCCCTCTAAGATTCCAGATTCTCTTCCTCTCCCGGTTCCACTCTGGGATCCACCTCTCCCTTCCCCTACTCTGCTCTAGGATCCAGCATTCCCTCTCCAGATTCCACTCTCGGATCCACCTCTCCCTCTCCAAACTCAGTCCTAGAATCCAGCATACCCTCTCCAAAATCCCCTCTAAGATTCCAGATTCCCTCCCTCTCCAGATTCCACTGTTCCATCCTCCCTCTCCAAACTTTGCTCTAGGACCCATCCACCCTCTCCAAAAGCTCCTCTAAGATCCACCATCCCTCTCCAGATTCCACTCTAGGATCCACCTCTCCCTTCCCAAACTCTGCTCTAGGATCCATTCTCCCTCTCCAAAACCCCCTCTAAGATTCCAGATTCCCTCCCTCTCCAGATTCCACTCTAGGATCCACCCTCTCCCTACCCAAACTCTGCTCTAGGATCCATTCTCCCTCTCCAAAACCCCCTCTAAGATTCCAGATTCCCTCCCTCTCCAGATTCCACTCTAGGATCCCCCTCTCCCTTCCCAACCTCTGCTCTAGGATCCATTCTCCCTCTCCAAAACCCCCTCTAAGATTCCAGATTCCCTCCCTCTCCAGATTCCACTCTTCCATCCTCCCTCTCCAAACTCTGCTCTAGGATCCACCCTCCCTCTCCAGATTCCACTCCCTCCCTCTCCAGATTCCACTCTAGGATCCACCTCTCCCTTCCCAAACTCTGCTCTAGGATCCACAGCCAATCTCCAAGTGACATTCCCATGGGAATGGAGACAGGTCCCACTCCTCCAGGCTGGCACTGACACCCAAGCCTCAACGTTCTGACAGCTGCCAGGCCTTGCCAGGCTCTGTGCAGAGACCATCAGCAGCCACATGCCCGCTGGGCAAGGTGGATCTGGCTGCATCCCTGTCCCTGCTGGCACCAGGGTGGGGGTGTGGGGGGGTGTCACAGCACCCACCTGTGGTGTGGCTCTCAGGTAGAGGAAGCCATGGAGGGCAATGTTGGTGCCCAGCTGGCGCAGGAGGAACTCATGCCAGTCTTGGTAAATGGCCCACTCCAACGGCTGCAGGTGCCCGACCTCGGAGAGGTTCTTGGCAAAGACATACCTGGGGAGGGATGGAGAGAGGTGGCACCAAAGCCTCCAACCCATCCCTGTGCCCAGGTGGCCTCAGTGAATCATTTAGGCTGGACAAGATGTTTAAGATGGTAGAGTCCAACCATTAGCCCTGCTCTGCCACATCTGCAGCCAAGCATCGACTGCCTCTACAGGTAAGGATCCAATCACCTCCCTGGGCAAGCCTGGGCCAGGCCTTCTACAGCTCACTTGATCCAACTTGAGGCCACACTGGCACAGGTTGAGGGTGGTGAGACACTGGCACAGGTTGCCCAGGGAGGTTGTGGAGCACAGAATCACCCAATGTGATCAAAGATCACATTGGGTGATTCTGTGCTCCACAACCTCCCTGGAGGTGTTCATGATGAGGCTTTGAGCAACCTGTTCTAGTGGGAGGTGTCCCTGCCTAAGGCAGAGGGTTGGAACTGGCTGAGCTTTGAGGTCCCTTCCAACCTAAACCATTTCCTCTCGTTCCTAGGAGGCTGTAGCCAGGTGGGGTGGGGCTCTTCTGCCAGGTAAACATTGATAGAACGAGGGGCACAGCCTCAAGCTGTGCCAGGGCAGGTTCAGGCTGGAGGTTAGGAGGAAGCTCTTGGCAGAGAGAGTGATTGGCATTGGAATGGGCTGCCCAGGGAGGTGGTGCAGTGCCCATGGCTGGAGGTGTTGAAGCCAAGCCTGGCTGGGGCACTTAGTGCCATGGTCTGGTTGGTTGGGCAGGGCTGGGTGCTAGGTTGGGCTGGCTGAGCTTGGAGCTCTCTGCCAACCTGCTTTGATTCTGTGATCTGTGATTTAAGAGACCAACCCCCAGCTGCTTTCAGCAGACAGCCAGAAGGTCTCCCCTCATCCTCCTCTCCTCCAGGCTCCACACCCTCAGTTCTCTCAGATGCTCCTCACCAGACCTATTGTCAGACCCTTCAGGCCCCCTTTTGTCACTGCTTTTGCACCCATTGGGACTGTGAGTGTTAAATGAAGGTGAAAATTCTTAATCTGGGGCTGGGCAGTGTTGGGGGAACTCCAGGCACCCAGTGCAGCTCCATGCCCAAGCCCACCCACTACCCAAGGGGTTTCCAGCCACCACCTGAGCCCAGTGAGGATGTGGCAGCTACCACTTGTAGTTACTGATGGCTAACAGAGCCCCAAATTACCCACCGAGGGCAGTTCTGGATTGACCACTTTGGGCTCCACCAGGGCTGGTGGTTCTGCTCAGGCTGAGGGTCCCAGGAGACCCTCACCGAAGCAGTGCAGGTGCTCCTTGTCCTGTTTGACATCTTCTCTTTCCCCTTCTGCATGTGCTGGGCACTGGGGAGGGCACAGCTTGAGTGCTGGGGTCAGTTTGGGGCCACTCACTCCAAGAAGGACTCCAAGAAGGACTCCAAGAAGGACTCCAAGAAGGACTCCAAGAAGGACTCCAAGAAGGACTCCAAGAAGGACTCCAAGAAGGACTCCAAGAAGGACTCCAAGAAGGAGCTGAAGCAGGTCCAGAGAAGGGCAACGAAGGTGGGGAAGGGTCTGGAGAACAGGGCTGAGGAGGAGCAGCTGAGGAACCTCGGCCAGGTCTGGAGAACAGGGCTGGGGAGGAGCAGCCGAGGAACCTGGGCCTGGGAAGGGTCTGCAGAACAGGGCTGGTGAGGAGCAGCTGAGGGAGCTGGGGAGGAGGAAGCTGAGGAGAGACCTCCTGGTTCTCTACAGCTCCCTGAGAGGAGGCTGGAGCCAGGTGGGGGTTGGGCTCTTGTACCAAGGAAGGAGGAGGTGGGGCTGGTACCTGTCACTGTAGACTGAACGCTCAAAGACCCTCACGGGGTGGGGGGGCCCAGGTTGCTGCTCGGGGGGTGGCTCCAGCATCATCTTCATGCGGCTGATGCAGGAGAAGGTCTGGAAGGTGTAGGACCAGCGCTCAGGCTCCTGGTACATCAGCTGCAGAAGGTTGGCAGTGCCCGCAGATGCCTACAGAGGAAGAGCTGTGGGGTGAGGCTGTCCCACTGCCGCCGGGCGCCGCGATGCCGTCGGTGCCCGCCGAGGTTACCTCCGCCGCGCCGCCGTCGCCGCCGCTGCCCGGCACCTTGCGCCATTGGGTCACAGGCTCGGTCACCAAGTGCCACCGCGGGAAGGTGGCACCCAGCAGCCTCAGGAAGGTCGATTTGCCCACGGCTAGGAGGAGACGGAGCACTCTCACCCTCTGTGAGCCCCGTGGGCTAACGCAGGGGTTTGGGGGTGCTCCTCCCGCCGTGCCCCAACAACTAATTGTAGACATTAAACTGGACCCTGAGGGGGCTTCGGCTGTGCTGCCCCTCCCCAAAACTCTGCCCCAACAATTAAGTACAGACATTGGGGTCATGGCAGCGCCACCCCCCCCCCCCAGTCCCATAAACCCTCTCAACTCCATCTCACCCCAAATCTATTATCCCCCCCCAACCCCGACCTCCTCTTCCCAAATTGTTCCTGCACCTCAAAAGCCATCGACCCTCTCCTTGTCACCCCCCTCCAATCTCCCCACCTCCAATGTACTAAACGCCCCAGAAACACACCCCCGGACTGCCCCTGCCCTCCAAAATTCACCACCCCCACCCGCCCTTGTCACGCCGAGGCCCTCGCTGCATTCACCCCTACCCCAAATCCCCCCACTTCCATCACCCCAACCCTGTTCGCCTCTGGACCCCCCCTTCCCAAATTGCCTCTGCACCCCAAAAGGCACTGACCCCCCCACCGCCATTGTACCTCGGGTACCCTTCCCCCAACCCCCCCATCCTACATGGCACCCCAAAGCCTCCGCAGACAATACCCCCCCTAATTACACCCCAAATCCACGGCCCCCTCCCCGGTACCGGTGTCCCCCGCACGGTACCGATGTTGCCCTCCAGCGCCAGGCGCAACGCGGCCCCTCCCCGCCCCATGCCTCCGCCGCTTCCGCCTTCCCGCGTCATATGCTAATGAGCGCCGCGCGCTGCCTCCGCCCCCGTGACGTCACTGGGAAGCGGCGCGTGGTGGAGGGAAAGAGGGACGGAAATGACTGCTGGGTATGGAGATGTATGCAAATGAGGGGGGTGGGCTTTAGGGAGGGGGTGGGGCACTAGTGTGGGCCAGGAGCATCAACCAGTGTGGGGCTGGGGGCACCAGTGTGGGTCAGGGGCATCAACCTGGGGTTAGGGGCACCAGTATGGGGTTAGGGGCACCAGTATGGGTCAGGGGCATCAGCCTGGGGTTAGGGGCACCAGTATGGGTCAGGGGCATCAACCTGGGGTTAGGGGCACCAGTATGGGGTTAGGGGCACCAGTATGGGTCAAGGGCATCAACCTGGGGTTAGGGGCACCAGTATGGGGTTAGGGGCACCAGTATGGGTCAAGGGCATCAACCTGGGGTTAGGGGCACCAGTATGGGGTTAGGGGCACCAGTATGGTCAAGGGCATCAACCTAGGGTTAGGGGCACCAGTATGGGGTTAGGGGCACCAGTATGGGTCAAGGGCATCAACCTGGGGTTGAGGGCACCAGTATGGGGTTAGGGGCACCAGTATGGGTCAAGGGCATCAACCTGGGTTTAGGGGCAACAGTATGGGTCAGGGGTATCAATCTGGGTTGAGGGCACCAGTATGAGTCAGGAGCATCAACCTGGGGTTGGGGGCACCAATATGGGCTTAGGGGCACCAGTATGGGTCGAGGGCATCAACCTGGGCCCGGAGGCACTGGTATGAGTTTAGGGGCACCAGTATGGGTCAGGGGCATCAGCCTGGGTTGGGGGCACTGGTATGGGTCAAAGACATCAACACAGGGTGGGAGGCACCAGCGTGGGGCTGGGGCCAACATCATGGGGTCAGGTGCATTGACATGGAGCCTGGAGGCATCAACACAGGCTTGAAGGCATCAGGGAGACACCAGAGGCACCAACACGGGGTCAGGGGCACCAAGACAACATTGAGGGCACCAATATGGCATCAAAGATATCAAAACAGGGTTGGAAGCACCAGTATGGGGTTGGGGGCAGCAAACTGGGGTCAAAGACATCAGCATGGGGCTGGAGGCGCCAAGCCGGAGCTGAGGGCAGCAGCGTGGATTCAGGCACCAACGCAGGCTCGTGGGCATCACCAGGAGGTGGGCACTCCCCCATCCCCTCTCCTCACACTACCCTAACCTCCCAACCCCTCCCCACCTCAAAAGCTCCCAGAGAAAGGCTCTGGAGAAAAGGCTTTAATGCGCAGTGGGTGGCAGGGGGGGGCGGCAGGGACCGAGGAGGAGCAGCACCCCCTGGCCGGGGCGGGGGCACCGCTGCGGGGCAAGGAAGGGGCTTTAGAAGCACTTTCGGTGGACGATGGAGGGTCCAGCCTCGTCGTACTCGGGTTTGCTGATCCACATCTGCTGGAAGGTGGAGAGGGAGGCCAGGATGGAGCCGCCGATCCACACCGAGTACTTCCGCTCCGGCGGGGCGATGATCTGCGGGGACAAAGCCCTTCGGATGTGCCCTCCAGACAGCCCCAACCCCCGCCTCGGCAGGGCACTGAGGCGAGGGTGGTGGCGGGTGGTGGCCGTGGCTTGTTTGCCCCCTCCCTCCCCTGCTCACTTTGATCTTCATGGTGCTGGGAGCCAGCGCTGTGATCTCCTTCTGCATGCGGTCGGCGATGCCAGGGTACATGGTGGTGCCGCCGGACAAGACGTTGTTGGCGTAGAGGTCCTTGCGGATGTCGATGTCACACTTCATGATGGAGTTGTAGGTGGTCTCGTGGATACCAGCTGACTCCATGCCTGGGGTGGGAGGGGGCTGTCAGCACCCTGACCCCCTCCTCAGGAGCTCCCCCAAAGAGCCACAGGGTCACCCACGGGTTCGTCCCTCCATTTGGGGCTCAAAGCGCTTGGGGGAGCCTCAAAGCACCACTGCAGGGCATCCACAGCAGCTGGTTGCCCCCTGGTAGGGTGGTAGGGATGGGGGGAAGCCATCTGGGGCAGTTCAGGGTGGGCTCACCGATGAAGGAGGGTTGGAAGAGGGTCTCGGGGCAGCGGAAACGCTCGTTCCCGATGGTGATGACCTGCCCGTCGGGGAGCTCGTAGCTCTTCTCCAGCGAGGAGGAGGAGGCAGCTGTGGCCATCTCGTTCTCGAAGTCGAGGGCCACGTAGCACAGCTTCTCCTTGATGTCGCGCACGATTTCCCGCTCGGCTGCCGGAGAGGGTGGCAAAGAGGCTCAGCCTGGCGCCGCCACAGCAGCGCCAGGTCCCGGAGCGTCCCCGCAGCGCCCCCGCCCCGTACCGGTGGTGACGAAGGAGTAGCCTCTCTCGGTGAGGATCTTCATGAGGTAGTCAGTGAGGTCGCGGCCGGCCAAGTCGAGACGCATGATGGCATGAGGCAGAGCGTAGCCCTCGTAGATGGGCACGTTGTGGGTGACACCGTCCCCGGAGTCAAGGACGATACCTGGGAAGGGGCAGAGGGTGAGGGCTTGATCCCCTCCCCACCAAGGATGGTCCCCAGGTGGGAGAGGCCACTGGGTCCTACTCACCGGTTGTGCGGCCGGAGGCATAGAGGGAGAGGACAGCCTGGATGGCAACGTACATGGCAGGGACGTTGAAGGTTTCAAACATGATCTGAGGAGGAGGAGGAGAGGAGGCAGTGGGTTAAGGGGCACCAAGGGGGTCTCCAGTGGCATCTCAGCCTGTCCTGTGAGGGCCTTCCTGGAGCACTGGGGTCAGGGAATTGCATGGACCAAGAGGTGGAAGGTTTGGACTCATGGAACAATAGGTGGGTGCTGCGTGGGCAGGGGATCAGCCTGCTGCAGGGGGCAACACAGCCATGGCTGTGCTGCAAGGGAAGCCACGTGGGGCAGTGCATGGCACATGGGGCAGTGCGTGGCACATGGGGCAGTGCATGGCACACGGGGCGGTGCATGGCACACAGGGTGGTGCATGGCACATGGGGCAGTGCATGGCACATGGCACAGTGCATGGCACACAGGGTGGTGCGTGGCACGTGGGGCAGTGCGTGGCACACGGGGTGGTGTGTGGCACATGGGGCAGTGCGTGGCACACAGGGTGGTGTGTGGCACGTGGGGCTGTGTGCTGTGTGGAAACAGGAGTCACCACAGGGCACAGAGAGCACGTGGGCTTGTGCATGGCGTGGAAAGAGCGCAGGGTAGTCCATTGTGTGGTGGGCACCATGGGCCCACGTGCTGCAGAGAAACCCTCCGGTCCCCTGAGCACACCACGGAGCTCTGCCACGGCTCAGGCACCAAGATGCACTTCACCACCTGCTCCTCCACCCTGTGCCAGCTGCTACTGGCTTGCTAAGCCCCCGAGTCCTCCAGTCCTTCCTGTTATTCTGGAGGATCCAGCCACATCCCCATTCCCATCTCCATTCCCACTCCCATTCCATCTCCATCCTCACATCCATTCCATCTCCACTTCCATCTCCACTCCCACTCCCATCCCATCTCCATCCTCACATCCATTCCATCTCTACTTCCATCTCCATTCCCCCTCCCATTCCATCTCCATCCTCACATCCATTCCATCTCCACTTCCATCTCCATTCCCACTCCCATTCCATCTCCATCCTCATATCCATTCCATCTCCATCTCTCTCTCCGTCTCCATTCCCACTCCCATTCCATCTCCATCCTCATATCCATTCCATCTCCACCTCTCTCTCCTTCTCCATCCCCACTCCCATCTCCATCCCCACTCCCCTCTCCACCCCCAGCCCCATACCTGGGTCATCTTCTCCCTGTTGGCCTTGGGGTTGAGGGGTGCCTCGGTGAGCAGGGTCGGGTGCTCCTCGGGGGCCACACGCAGCTCGTTGTAGAAGGAGTGGTGCCAGATCTAGGGCAGGCAGAGGAGCATTGAGGCTCTCACCCCAAACCAAAGCTGGGGCCAGCACCTGCTCTCCATCCCGGGCTGGTGGCCTCACCTTCTCCATGTCATCCCAGTTGGTGATGATGCCATGCTCGATGGGGTACTTGAGCGTGAGGATGCCCCTCTTGCTCTGCGCCTCGTCGCCCACGTAGCTGTCCTTCTGCCCCATGCCTACCATCACACCCTAGTGCCGGGGCAGAGACAGCCTCGTTAGCCTCTGCTGGGTGGTTAGAGTGGGGTGGGGGTGGGGGGCAGCCTGCGGGTACCCACCTGGTGGCGGGGCCGCCCCACGATGGAGGGGAAGACGGCACGGGGGGCATCGTCGCCGGCGAAGCCTGCCTTGCAGAGCCCGGAGCCGTTGTCACACACCAGGGCAGTGGTTTCCTCCTCGCACATGGTGGGGCTGGGAGTGGTTGGCGCTCAGGGGGACCTGGGGGATAAGCTGGAGCCGGCAGGGAACAGGGTCAAAGGGATGGGTAGAGGGCAAGGTTGTGCCGTGTCGCCGCCTCCAGGTGGCGAAGGGTTGGAGGCCTCGGGGATGGGCGGCCCCACAAAATCCTCCGGGAGCCGTGCCAGGGAGCGGCCACCAGGGCTGGCCCCGGTGTGGTGATGCTGGGAGCAGGATAATGCTCGTCCCCCATGGGTGCTGCTTCATGCAAATGCTGCTTCTCCATCCTTCACCAGCCGGTGCCCCAAATGGGTGCCAAAGCCTCCTGCCCGTGCTGGCCCTGCCGAGGTGCTCCCCAGGGAGTTCTGGCATCACTGTCACCAGCTGGTGTCCCCCGAGCAGGCATGGGGAGGCAGGTGATGCCTGCTCATCCAGTCCTGTCTTGGCAGCCCTGTGCCACTCTGCCCTCACATACTTCCCCCAAAACGGGAGCAATAAAATAGCCCTTCCCAACAGGTGCCCCCCATTGCCAACAGAGGCACCCCCAAATCTGGAGGCAAAAGCCTTGCAAAGCCCTCAGAACCCCAAAACACAGCGAGCTGGGAGAGCACAACCAGCCCGGGTCACAGCCCAACTCTTGTCACCTCCGCAGAAGCCTCCAGGTGCCAGGTCACGCTGGAACAGGTTGCCCAGGGAGGCTGTGGATGCCCCCAGAGCCAGGTGGCTGCAGCCTTGGGTTGGTGCAAAGTGTCCTGCGGCAGAGGCTCGGCGCTGGAGCATCTCTAAGGTCGCTTCCAACCCAACCCACTCTAGGATTCTATGAATCCCCTCTCTGTGCCACGCCAACCAATCTGGAGCCATGTGGGCATCCCCACACCCCCTCGGCAACCCCCTCAGCACCCCCTGAGGTGTTTTCCCTGCCCGGGGGAGGGGGGATGGGAGGGGTGGGGGGGCCAGCGGGGCTGGGCAGTACTCACCGCAGCGGGCTGAGGGCTCCTTTCCTCTGGGACCCAGTCCCGAGGAGCTTTGGTATAAATACCAGCGAGCTCCTGCGAGCCCAGAGGCGGATCCTCGCTAAACAAAGACCCTAAATAGGCTCGGGGCTGGTGTGGTGTCCATATGGCCATATAAGGTGTTTTATTTCATTAAATTGACCTCGGGCCGGCGGTGGGACCCAGCCTGCTTAATTAGCCCAAGAGAAAAATGTGTGCGAGGATGCTTGGGAGGCAGCGACCATCCGGGAGCCCCTTCCTTTTATGCTGAGCTGCGATAAACAAGAGAGAGTTCAAGTCCTTATAAGCGACCATCTCGGTGAAAAGGAGCTGCGAGCATCTCCGGGTCGTGGGGTGAACTTGGGCGAAAGCCCCACCCGGCCGGAGGTGACTGCCAGGGGCTCTGCCCCCGGGGACGCCCCGCGGCAGGGATGGGGATTTGGCATCGCTCAGAGGTGCGCTGGGTTGGTGCGTCCTGGCCTGCTGGCTTGGGTTGTGCTGTGGTCTGCCCCTGGCATCTGGCTCCTCTGGGATGTGTCTCTGTAAGGTTTTTCTCTTTGGTGCCCCAAAGGTCCTTGTCGTGTCCCTGCCACGTCCTCAGCTGGAGCGGGGCTGGGACTGGTGGCTCCAAAGCCCAAACCTGCGTCACAGCTGTGCCCGGCCCTGGAGTGTCCTTGAGTGCTGGAGGGAGCAGACTCTGGGCTGTCACCCTCTGCCCTGCAGGGTTTTGGAGGCAGAACGAGCCCGGATCTCCCGAGGGTGATGTGGGTGCTGTCCCCTGCCACCCCTGTCCAAGTGCAGCAGGGAGGGGCAGAGCCACCCCCAGCCCTTCAGATGCAGCTGTGGCAGGTGTCAAGCAGAGCCCAGCAGCTTGTGGCCCTGGCAGAGGCCAACCAGAGGCTGTCAAGCTCCTGGTGCCTTTTAAAGGGCAACAGTCCCACACTGGGGACCTTCTCTGTGCACATGGGGCAAGGGACAGGCAGGAACCTCAGAGCCATGGGAACATGAGCTGCAGATGGGGAAACTGAGGCACAGGGTGCTTGGGCTGCTTTCTGCTTAGCTTTGCATGGTCCCAAGCTGTGCTCAGGGCAGGGACATGAGGGCACTGCTGCTGCAACAAAGAGCAATGCCTCTAGGATGCCACCACCAGAAGGGACCCAAGACTCCTGGTCTGTTCCTGTGTCCTGGGCGGGGGAGGGAGCAGACTCTGGGCTGCAACCCAGCAGGACAGGGACCTGCTGTCTCCACACGGCCCTCAGCACCTCCACACAGTCCTCAGCACCTCCACACCAACCTCAGCACCTCCACATCATCCTCAGCACCTCCACACCACCCTCAGCACCTCCATCCTCAGCACCTCCACACCGCCCTCAGCACCTCCACACCAACCTCAGCACCTCCACATCATCCTCAGCACCTCCACACCACCCTCAGCACCTCCACACCGCCCTCAGCACCTCCACACTGCCCTCAGTGGGAGCCTCTGCCCTGCTTATCTCCCTTCCTGCAGGAAAACCTCAGCACACAGGGGCTGCATTTGTCCCCTGGGTCTCCTGGACATGCACTACTCAGTGTCCCCACCACACATCCCCAGTCCCAGGGACCTGCTGCTGCCTTGCATCCCAGCCCAATTCCTTTGGTCCATGGCCAACCATGAGGTCACCAAGGCACAAGGTTGCCATATATGACATGCTGCAAAAAACCTCAACCAAGCAATCAAAAAAAACCTTAGCCCCAAAGCCAGCACGGGACAGATTCAGAGAGTTGTTCCAGTTGGAAAAGCTCTCTGAGATCACCCAGCCCAACCAGCAACCCACCACTAGCACAGCCATCAAACCATGTCCCCAAGTGCCATGGCCACAGGTTTCTTGAGCACCTCTGGGGTTGGGGACTCCATCACCTCCCTGAGCAGCCTGTGCCAAAGCAGAAAATGGGGGTAATAAAGAGGGGGCTCCCAGCTTGTGCTGGGAGAGCCTCATGTGGAGGGAGCACAGCTATGCTGGGGGGCTGTGTGAAGGCAAGGGCAGGACCCTGCCCCCTCCCCCAGGGCTGGGGGGACAATGCCCAAAGCTGTGGGGGCCACCCCTGAACCTCAAGCCGCAGGGTGTCAAGCCCAGACCCCGCTCTGCAGCACCGAGTGACATCACTTTTCCATCCCAGGTGTTCGTGGGGCAGCTCCAAGCTTCTCGTGGATTTCTGCAGGACCCCTCCAAGCCGGGCAGCTAGGATGGGACACCTCGGCCTGGCCAGTTTGAAACTGGGATGGGACGGGATGGTGGCGGCAAAGCCCCGAGCGGGAGCGCAGCCTAAAAAGGAAAGGTTTGGCCGGCGCAGCGCATCCAGCCGGCGGCTCTGGGATGCTGGCAGGAACGCCAAGCATCCCGCGGCCCGGGCCAGGCTGGCCCCGGCTAGGGTGATGGCAGGACGACGAGGGGAATAATCCCTGCTTTGTGGTGGGGTTGCAGAACTCCTGCCACACGGATGACCCTCAGCGCCTCCCTGCAAAGTTGCTGGGGAAGGGCGAAAGGAGATGGGGCAGGGCGAAGGGAGCCGGGGAAGGGCGAGGAGAGATGGGGCAGGGCGAGGGGAGCCGGGGAAGGGCGAGGGGAGCTGAGGCAAGGAGAGAGAAGCCGGGGCAGGACGAGAAGAGCTGGGGCAAGGTGATAGCAGCTAGGGCAGGGCGAGGAGAGCTGGGGCAGGGCGATGAGAACTGGGGCAGGGGAGCCGAGGCAGGGCGCTGGGTCCATTCCCATCCCCCAGACAGACAGAAGCATCTCACCCTGCCTGCAGGAGTCCCCCCGGAACACGCAGCTCGCCTCGCTGCAGGGGATAAACCTTCCTGCAAAGCACAGTTTGGGTTCAGCTCCAACCAACTTCGCCCCCTCCCCTGACCTGAGCGGGTTTTGAGAGCCGAGACTCGCAGCTGGCCGGAGCGGGTGGGTCAGTGGGACACGGAGCGGTGCCAGCGTCCATCCTGCGGCACAAAGTGCTGACTCAGCGACTCTCATACACAAAAATGCCATGAAAGAGGCGCAGGCTCCGCGGGCCGAGCGGCAGGCAGCAGCTGGCAGGAACGGCGCAGCCCCCGCAGCTGCAGAGGCTCTCTGCCAGGGTTCGTCGGTCACTGAGACGACTGAGGACCGGAGCAGTCATCTGCCACCAGCTCCTCACCCTGGCTGCAGTTTCCCACCGAGGTCAGCTCACACCTGAGACCTTCAGGGATGGGGAGTGGAGGTGAAGTCGTTGTGATGTTCACTA
Organism: Tricholaema leucomelas; assembly: GCA_013400475.1. Classification (NCBI taxonomy): domain Eukaryota; kingdom Metazoa; phylum Chordata; class Aves; order Piciformes; family Lybiidae; genus Tricholaema lacrymosa; species Tricholaema leucomelas. The sequence continues at coordinate 38,504 of WAAF01017743.1, forward strand.
CTACGGGTGTGAAGGAATCGCTGCTCCCTGGCTTGGATCTCAGAGTGGCCAGCAGGAGCTGGGAAGTGATCTTAAGGTTGCACCAAAGGATCCTTGAGGTCCCTTCCAACTCTGCATTTAATAATTCTATGATCTTACCTCTGTACTCAGCACTGGAGAGGTCAGACCCTGAGGCCTGGGCTCAGTTTTGGCCCTCTCACTTCAAGAAGGACACGAAGGGGCTACAGGTCCTGAGTGGGGCAGTGAGGGGTCTTGAACACAAGTCCTGTGAGGAGCAGCTGAAGGAGCTGGGGTTGTTCTGGCTGAGAGGAGACCTTCTGGCTCTCTACAGCTTCCTGAGCCAGGTCTCTTCTCCCAGGGAATGAGTGATAGGCAAAGAAGAAATGGCCTCAAGTTGCACCAAGGGAGGTTCAGGCTGGACACAAGAAACATCTCCACTTAAAGGATTATCAGGCCTGGCCCAGGGCTGTGCTGGAGTCCCCATCCCTGCAGATGTTTAAAAGCTGTTTGGATGTGGAGCTTAAAGACACAGTCTCCAACCTTGCAGGGAGTTGCAGAGAGCAAGGAGGTCTTCCCCTCAGCCTCCTCTTCTCCAGGCTGAACCCTTCCAGCTCCCTCAGCTGCTTCTCCCCAGCCCTGTTCTCCAGACCCTTCCCTCGACTCCCTCCCCAGCCTCAGTCACGCCAGATCCCTCCACCCCACCGAGCCAGCTCCAAGACAACAAGTGGCAGATGAAACCAGACCAGGATGATCCAATCCATCTGTGTTAACTGAACACCAAAGGATGTTGTGTGTGGAAGGACAAGGACACGCCATGGAGAACACACAGGATGCACACCAGGTGGGCTGGCAGCTGCAGCCTCTCTCCCTTCCCCACGCACTGCTCCCCAGAGCATCCTGCCAGAGGATGTGGAGATGCTGTGGGTCACGCTCAGCCCTTTGAGGCCAGATGCTTTCCACCTTGCAGCACAGCTTCTCCCCACACCCCTCCAGCAGAAGCAGGGGCAGAGGTTCCACATGGGTAGCACAGGGATGGGAACTGGCTGCTGGATCATGTCCCACCAAAGGCGTTCGGGGGAGGTCCCCGGCTGGGGCACTGCGTAACGGCGACGTCAGAGGGCACTTGGTTTTGGCAAGGACTTCAGACTGCTCTGAGAAGTGTGGAGGCAATGGGCGTGGTGAGCTCTGAGGACTGAAGTGGCAAAAGCTGCTGGAGTCCTGGCTCAGAGGGGCGGTGACCTTGCAGAGCCTTTGCACGACATGCCGCAGGCAAAGGTTCCTCCCTGCAGCAGCAGGAACAAGCTGGCCTTGAGCCCTTGGCTTGGCTGCCCAAGGGCCAGGGAGAATCCTTCCCCCAGACACCCTCCCCACTGCTGGAATGAAGCAGCTTCTGCAGGGCAGTGCCACACCCAGCCACCTTCTCCCCTGAAACAGGGCTGCCAAAGGAGGCTGGGACCCTTCTGACCTCACTGAACAAAGACCTGAGAAGCAGCCAGCAGGATTCCCTCTGGCTCCGCAGCAAAATGCTCTTGGATGAGGTGAGAGGAGTTAGGAAGGCTCCACCTTACACTACAGCAAAGACTTCTTCACTCCAGCCAGCAGGACTCACTCTGTACCAGCAGTGAGAAGCTCTTGGATGGAGTGAGAGGGGTTAGGAAGGTTCCTCTTACAACAGGGCAAAGGCTTCTCCACTCCAGCCAGCAGGACTCACTCTGTACCAGCAGTGAGAAGCTCTTGGATGGAGTGAGAGGGATTAGGAAGGTTCCTCTTACAACAGGGCAAAGGCTTCTCCACTCCAGCCAGCAGGACTCACTCTGTACCAGCAGTGAGAAGCTCTTGGAAGGAGTGAGAGGAGTTAGGAAGGTTCAATTTTACACTACAGCAAAGACTTCTTCACTCCAGCCAGCAGGACTCACTCTGTACCAGCAGTGAGAAGCTCTTGGATGGGGTGAGAGGCATTAGGAAGGCTCCACCTTACAACAGAGCAAAGGCTTCTCTGCTCCAGCCAGCCCACAGCAACCCAGAAAGAGGGACAGAACAAAGCAGAGGTTCACCTGGGCAAGCCCCACTTTGGAAAGCACTTGGGAGAGGTTTCTACACCTCCAGTTTGCAGCAAATCACAGGGAAGCTCCCCCCTGCCAAGAAGCTCTTCAAACCAAAACTTAGAGTATTAAAGAACTGCTCCAGTGTTAGCTTCTGCCTTTGAATTTCCAGCCAGTCCCACACCCTGAACCTCAGCACTGCTCTGCCAGCCCCAGGCCAGGCACTGAGGTTTCAGAGGTGCTGCCATTGAGGCCAGGGCAGTGATTTCACCGTGGTTGCTGGGGGAGGAAGGGGCAGGGGCACTACACGGCAGAAATCACCTGCTACAGGAGGACAAAACCCCAAATTCCCTAGGCCTAGGAGGAAGGTGTGGGGGAGGTCTCCTGTCAGTGCTTAAGGCAAGAGGCCTATCGGAGATCCATCAGGACCACATCTCTCTCGACTACTGACACATGGCTGCAGGTCTGGAAGAGAAGGGAAGAGAAAGAGAAAGGGTTACTGAGATGTTCCCACAGCTCAGCTGAGTCTCCTCTGCACCCTGACACAACCTGCACCCAGCACCCTCGGCAGAGCAGCCCTCCCAGGGCAGGAGCACCTCCTGCCTGGTGCCACACAGTGACCGTGGCAGGACAGGCCCAGACCTCTCCCTTCTCTCAAACACAAACCTGAGCTGCTCCTGCAGAGCAGTGCCCTGCTCCTGCTGCCAGCACAGAACCACAGACTGGCTTGAGTCAGAAGGGACCTTAAAGCTCATCCAGTTCCCACTAGCCCAGGTTGCTCAAGGCCTCATGCAACCTTGGCCTCAAACATTTCCAGGCATGAAGTGTTCACAACTTCCCTGGGCAACCCATTCCAGTGTCTCCCCAAGCTCACTGTGAAGAACTTCTCCCTGCTGTCCAATCTAAACCTACCCTGCTCTAGTTTCAGACTGCTGCCCCTTGTCCCATCACCATAGGCCCTTATCAAGTCCCTCTTCTGTAGCCCCCTTCTTGGTGCCAACTGCTCAGAAACCTTTTGCACAGAGCTAAGCCACTGCCAGGCTGCCCCTGCTGTGCCACCCCACAGCCTGGCATCTTCTCACAGATATAAACTCAAGGGAGATGTCTAACACAAGCCTCCAGCCCCCTGTGCCCCACGGGGGTGACTCACCGTGAAGAGAGGAGGGTCTTTGGGGTGTGGGTGGAATCCTTTCTGCCGGCAGGAGGAGATCTCCTGCAGCCCATGCTCAGTCAGCTTGAAAAACCCTGTCCTGGAGCAAACAAGACAACTCAGTGCAGCTCAGGCCTCTGCACACAGCAGCACCTTCTGCTGTGTCTGAAGGAGCATGCCTGAGGCTGCTCACCTCCAGCAAGAGCAGATGACTGCCTGGGACAGTCCTCTCCACAGCCCTGTGGTTGCAGATTGCTCTCCTAGCATGGGTGGGCAACCACAGCCCAGACACAGCCCCCACAGACCAGCTCAGAGGAGCTCTCAAGTCACACTCTGGTGGCTGCATTTCTGGTAAGGGTTTGGCTGTGGACTTGGCTTCTGATTGCCACAGCAGGAGACTGCTAGAGGAAGGGTTGTGGCAAACAGCCCTTTGATACCTTCTGAAGAGGTCAGAGCTCACAGCCTGCTGGGGCTCGGAAAGGACCTCTGGAGATCATCCAGTCCAAGCCCCCTCCTCCAGCAGGGCCTCTACAGCAGCTTGCCCAGCAGCACAATGCCCAGGGCAGGGCTCTCCACACAAGGAGACTCCACAACCTCTCTGGGCAGCCTGCTCACACCAAACACACACACAAACAACTTTCTCCTCCTCTTCAGGTGGAACCACCTGGCTTCCAGTTTGTGCTCATTGCTCCTTGTCCTCACACTGAGCACAGCCTCTTGTCCAACCTTTTGGTTGTGCCCCACAGGCAGAGGAAAAGGTCTTCCTCACCCCATACTTACTCCTGGTATTTTGGAGAGCACACAATAGCAATGGACTCAGGCAGCATCATCTGGTAGGAGCAGTGTGTGTGCAGGTCGACGCTGGAGAGGAAAGCTGTCTGCGTGGGGTGGGTCTGCAAAGGGACACAGAGCAGAGAGCAGCTGGCAGCAGGCCTGGACAATTCACCCACTAACAGCATCTTGTCCAACTCCCTGTGCTCAGCAGGGACATCTCCAACTACAGCAACCTGCCCCAGGGCCACATCCAGTCTCAGCTTGAATGCCTCCGGGGATGGGACCTCAACCACCTCCCTGGGCAGCCTGTGCCAGTGTCTGAGCACCCTCATGGTGCAGAACTTCCTCCTGATGTCCAACTTAACTCTGCCCTGCTCCAGTTTCATTGCCCTCATCCTATCCCCACAGGCCATTCTGCACAGTCCCTCCCCAGCCTGCCTGGAGGTCCCTTTCAGACACTGAAATGCAGCTCTAAGGTCTCCCTGGAACCTTCTCTTCTCCAGGCTGAACAGCTCCAACTCTCTCAGCCTGTCCCCACAGCAGAGGTTCCTCTGCCCCTAGGCACTGGAGGGTCAATCCGGGGTCACACTGCTAACCTTGCTTCCCCTTCCAGAGAGTGCAAGAGCAGTGCAGGGCTGTGGGAGGTGCTGCAGCTTGACAGCTCCTATGACCTGGATGAGCATCTGAAAACCCCCAAGGTAAGAGCTGGCTGCAGACAGAGCTTCTGGTGCTGGTGTGAGGCTGCACAGGTTTTATTGGGGGTCACAGACTGCCCCGGGCTGGAAGGGACCCTCAAAGGGCATCCTGACCAACCCCCTGCACTCAGCAGGGACACCTCCAGCTAGGGCAGGCTGCCCAGGGACACATCAAGGCTGACTTGGAATGACTCCAGGGATGGGTCCTCAACCACCTCTCTTAGCAGCCTGTTCAGTGTCTCCTCACCCTCATGTGCAGAACTTCCTCCTGATGTCCAACCTAACTCTGCCCTACTCCAGTTTCAAACCATTGCCCTTGTCCTATCCCTTCTGCACAGTCCCTTCCCAGCCTGTCTGGAGGTCCCCTGCAGATACTGAAATGCAGCTCTAAGGTCTCCTTAGAGCCTTCTCTTCTCCAGACTGCACACCCTCAACTCTTCCAACCTGTCCCCACAGCCCTCTGCTCATCTTTGTGGCCTCCTCAGCCCTCTCCAGCTGACAGCTACATTTCACAGCTCGACTCTTGCTGGAAGGTTTTTTTCCTCCTTTTTGTTACTTTTGTTGTTGCCAAGAGCAGCAGAAAGGTCAAAGGGATTCCTGAAGGGCCCTGAACATCTCAGGGCCATCACTGAAGACTTATCACCAAGAGCAGACACCTCCTCATGTGCCAGGCACACGCAGCAGGCATTTGTTTGTCAAAGCCTGTGAGGCAGCTGCTGCTTTCCAGAGATTCCTCAGCAGCACCAAACATTTTCCTTGGCTCAGATCCCACTGCCAAAGGCTTTGTGGGGACAGGCAGCAGGGGCAGTGCTGCAGCCAGCCCAGGGATCTGCCACACTGCAACACTGAGCTGGCTGCATGGAACAACCCTGCCCGAGCACAACTCCAGGCTGGGTGGCAAATGGC
>WAAF01017744.1:0-14013 GCA_013400475.1 Tricholaema leucomelas
ACCTTGGTGATACTGTGAGACTGTGAAGTATATTCCTAGTGGCCACATTCTGTGTGTGTCTCACTGATCACTGGAGCTATATCAGAAATACAATCTGCAGATAAGTGTTTGTCTGAAAGACCTTTACACATACAGCCCCAGCTAGTTCTGCAGGACTATCCCTGGTTACTGAGCCTAAATGGATTTAGGAAGCAGCTATGAAAAAAGAACCGGTGCTAGGTAAGGGATGACACATAAGAAAACCAGCCTTCTCATTCTAGTTCCAAACTCCTGCTTTCAAAATGGCCACAAAACACAGCTTTTAGACTACAGTTAGGCTTCCTGTCACATAGTGGGGGTGATCTGGTACTCCTGGAACTAGTACACCCAGTAAAACAACTGGCAGTCTTACTACCTTCTCACCCAAACCACAAACTGTGGTTTTATATCCCAGCAGCCTTCATCCTGACCTTTACCATCTAGTTTGTGAAAAGACATGTGCTAGCTCCTGTTTCTTAGTAGGAGGCAGCAGGCAACAGACAGGCCAGCTGCCTGCTAGGGATTTGTTCTGGCATCTCACACATCAGAAGCCAGCACTGTAAGATTTTAATATAATCAACCAGGTTGGAAGAGACCTCCAAGCTCATCCAGTCCAACCTAGCACCTAGCCCTAGCCAAGCAACCAGACCATGGCACTAAGTGCCTCATCCAGGCTTTCTTTGAACACCCCCAGGGACAGTGACTCCACCACCTCCCTGGGCAGCCCATTCCAGTGCCAATCACTCTCTCTGGCAACAACTTCCTCCTAACATCCAGCCTAGACCTCCCCTGGCACAACTTGAGACTGTGTCCCCTTGTTCTGCTGCTGCTTGCCTGGCAGAAAAGCCCAACCCCACCTGGCTACAGCCTCCCTTCAGGTAGTTTGAGACAGCAATGAGGTCACCCCTGAGCCTTCTCCAGGCTAAACAACCCCCAGCTCCCTCAGCCTCTCTTCTCCTCATAAGGTTTGTGTTCCAGGCCCCTCATCAGCTTTGTCACCCTTCTCTGGACATGTTCCAGCACCTCAACATCTCTCTTGAATTGAGGAGCCCAGAACTGGACACAGCACTCAAGGTGTGGCCTGAACAGTGCTGAGTACAGGGGCAGAATAACCTCCCTTGTCCTNTGCTTGGGGTTGCTGTGGGCAAAGTGCAGAACCCTGCATTTGGCCTTGTTCAGTCTTATCCCATTGGCCTCTGCCCACCCATCCAGCCTGTCCAGGTCCCTCTGCAGGGCTCTCCTACCTTCCAACAGCTCCACAGCTGCTCCTAGCTTGGTGTCATCTGCAAACTTACTGATGCTGGACTCAATCCCCTCGCCCAGATCATCAATAAAGATGTTGAACAGGACTGTGCCCAGCACTGATCCTTGGGGAACACCACTAGTGACTGGCTGCCAACTGCATGTGGCAGGATTTTAACAGAGAACTTCTCATAAATTGTATTTCTAGTCCTGCAAATGTTGATTGTGAATGTGGAAGTAAGTTGTAACACAAGCCCAGCTCAGCAGAATGTCCCCATTAGAATCATAGAATGGTCTGAGTTGGAAGTGACCCCCAAAAATCTATCTAGTCCAATCCCCTGTGCAGTAAGCAGGGACATCCTCACCTATAGCAGGTTGCCTGGAGCCCTGTTGAGCCTCACCTTGAATATCTCCAAGAACAGGGCCCCAACTACCTCCCAGGGCAACCTGTTGAAGTGTTCAAGTTAGGAGCTTCAGCCAAAACTCAACTGAATGTTTCCTTTTGGCTATGTAATTGCAATTTAAAGATACCTTCAGTATAGCAATGTAGAAAATACCTATTTATTTTTTTTAAATTCAGATGATTTCAACTTGAATGATCCCAAAATGACCTCCCCAAACACACTGCCAAATGTTTGTAGCATGAGGTGCAGGCTTATTTTAAACTCTACTTATTCTGGACAAACACTTCTGAAATATGTGGCACAAAGAGACTGCTGTGGAGTGATAATGAGTCAAAACTGTGCCCACAAAATGGAAGGAATCCATGGGAAAAGTAACTGAATCCTCCCACCTTAAAATTAAATTGTTCCACGTTTAGGAATGTTTCATAGAGACAACAGAAGTTACTGTGGTTTACCTTCATGTAGCTCAAAACTTACCATTTTTGGTTGCAGTTTAACTTAGATTTAAGCTGTCAGTGGCATAAGGTGTTCAGTTCATGTGTGTTTATGATCCTCTGCAGGTCCACAAGGAGATCCTGGATTTCCAGGTCCTGCTGGTGAGATGGGGTCAGTTGGACCAATCGGTCCTGCAGGCCTGCTGGGAAGACCAGGACATGATGGAACAAGTAAGAGAAGTAAATCCCAAGCACAGATCCAGGGTGGTGTGGGGAATGGCTGAGAGCAGCCCTGAAGAAAAGGACCTGGGGGAAAAGCTCAACATGAGCCTGCAGTGTGCACATGAAGCCCAGACAGCAACCCTGTGCTGGGCTGCAGCAAGAGCAGTGTGGGCAGCAGGGCAAGGGAGGGGATTCTGCCCCTTGGCTCTGCTCAGAACCCACCTGGAGTACTGTGTGCAGTTCTGGAGTCCCCAACACAAGAAGGACATGGAACTGTTGGAGACAGTCCAGAGGAGGGCCACAAGGATGCTCAGAAGGCTGCAGCAGCTCTGCTATGAGGACAGGGTACAAGAGTTGGGGCTCTGCAGCCTGGAGAAGTGAAGGCTTCAAGGAGACCTTATAGTGGCCTTCCAGTATCTGAAGTAAGAGAAGTAGGGGACAAAGGATGGACTATACATGGATAAGAAAGAAAGCAGCTAAAAAGAAACTGTTCTTTGTTCTTTCTTGATGTTTGTCACCAACACAGCAAGGATTTGAGCTCTACAAAGAGTTCAATAAAAGCGTTAGTTCAGGACTTAGTGCCCCAAAAAGAATCCAAATACCCAAATAGAACATTAGGACTTAGCAGAAAAGAAACAGAAGTCCAAGCAGAATGCTGCCACAAACTGTAAAACCATGGTATGCCTCTGTCTGGAGTGTTGTCCTCAAAAGTTCTGTTCTCCATCTCAAAACATAGAAAGGCAATTGATGAGGATGACTTTGCTGTGTGTAAGGAATGAGAATATTTGAGATGTCTGGAACAGATTTAATAGGGAGGAGGAAAAGAAGCACTTTTGAAGGTTTAAAGCAGAAACTTCTTTTCCTGAGGATCCTGGGAAACCTAGGGATTGGATCCTGGGAAACCTAGGGATTGAGATGTAAGCTTTTGTTCCATAGAAGCTCTTCTTCAGACGGTTCTGAATGCTCTGTCATTTTCTCCTTAATACATTATAGTAATTGTTACTATGAAGCTTTATGGACCATGGACCATTTTTCTCTAGGTCTGCCTGGCCTACCAGGAGTGAGTGGGGCACCAGGACCTCAAGGTTTTCCAGGTGACCCTGGTTTCCCTGGAACAGGTGAACCAATCCCAGGAAGACCTGGATATCCCGGACCACCAGGTTTACCAGGACAGCCAGGAAGACAAGGACTACCTGGACTACCCAGTAGGTTCAGCAGCATTTACATGTTGAGACTATTATTCTGCATATGAATAGATCCAGTGCTTTTGTTAGGCCTACAAAAACAACTTAGAGGGGAAAAGTATATTTTAACAGATATATAAAACTTTCTGCATGGTGTTTAAAACTTGAGCCCCCATTACAAGAAGGATGGGGATGTGCTAGAACATGGCCAGAGCAGGGCCAGGAGGATGCTCAGAGGGCTGCAGCAGCTCTGCTGTGAGGACAGACTGAAAGAGTTGGGGCTGTTCAGTCTGCAGAAGAGGAGGCTCCCAGGTGACCTTCTTGTGGCCTTCCAGGATCTGAAGGGGGCCTACAGAAAAGCTGGGGAGGGACTTTTTAGGCTCTCAGGGAGTGACAGGACTGGGGGGAATGGAGCAAACCTGGAGGTGGGGAGATTCAGGATGGATGTGAGGAGGGAGTTGTTGAGCATGAGAGTGGTGAGAGGCTGGAATGGGTTGCCCAGGGAGGTGGTTGAGGCCCCATGCCTGGAGGTGTTTAAGGCCAGGGTGGATGGGGCTGTGGCCAGCCTGCTCTAGGTTAGGGTGTCCCTGGCCATGTCAGGGGTGCTGGAACTAAATGATCCTTGTGGTCTCTTCCAACCCTGACTGATTCTGTGATTCTATGTTCTTCCTACTGTTCACCAGTGAGATTGTCATGGGTTTCCAGATGTTTTGAACCCACAAAGTAACATGTATCAAAAATGTCCCTAAAACATATCATCTAAAGTTAAAACCACAGCAAACTGGGGAGAAAACCCAAATCAGTGTCCTTTAGTAAAGAAACAAGAGTCAAAGTTCTCAAGTGGAAAAAGGAAGAATTGGTGGCAATGAAAAAAAGATGTGTCAGCATGATGTCCAGGCAGACTGACTCCTGTACTATGATCTTGTAAAGCATTTCATGAGATTTTGGGCTTTTCATGTGAGGACAACAACTAAAATGAGTGGAGAACACATGACCTAAGCTGAGGAACCTATCAACCTGATCCATGCCAGCTGTACAATCTATTTTTTCAAAGGTGTAATCTGTACTGAGAGAGGGATCCCTGGAGGACCTGGAGCAAAGGGTCAGATAGGCCTTCCAGGAAGAAAAGGTGCAAAAGGAGAAAAGGGTAAGTGTGCTTGGAGACCAACAATTCAGATAGGAGCTCTTTGCCACGCCACTCCAGACCTAACTTTACAAAAACTTCATAGCAACTTACAAAATTCAACAAGGCCAAGTGTGAAGTTCTGCACCTGGGTTGTTGCAATCCCAGGCACAACTCCAGGCTGAGAGTAGCCCTGAGGAAAAGGACCTGGGGGTCTGGGGTGATGAAAAGCTCAGCATGAGCCTGCAGTGTGAGTGCAGCCCAGACAGCAACTGTGTGCTGGGCTGCAGCAAGAGCAGTGTGGGCAGCAGGGCAAGGGAGGGGATTCTGCCCCTTTGCTCTGCTCTCCTCAGACCCCACCTGGAGTACTGTGTGCAGTTCTGGAGCCCCCAGCACAAGCAGGACATGGAACTGTTGGAGCCAGTCCAAAGGAGGGCCACAAGGATGCTCAGAGGGCTGCAGCAGCTCTGCTATGAGGACAGGCTGAGAGAGTTGGGGCTCTGCAGCCTGGAGAAGAGAAGGACTCGAGGAGACCTTGTAGAGGCCTTCCAGTATCTGAAAGGGCCTTACAGGAAGGCTGAGGAGGGACTATTGACAAGGTCTTGTAATGACAGGACAAAGAGGAATGGCTTTAAACTGGCAGAAGGGAGACTGAAAGTAGATGTTAGGAAAGAGTTCTTTACAGTGAGGGTGGTAAGACACTGGCACAGGTTTCCCAGGGAGGTTGTGGCTGCTCCCTCCCTGGAGGCGTTTAAGGCCAGGCTGGATGAGGCCTTGAGCAGCCTGTTCTAGTGGGAGGTGTCCCTGCCTATGGCAGGGGGTTGGAGCTGGATGATCCTGGAGGTCCCTTCCAACCTACACCATTCTATGATTCTATGAACTTAGAGGCTAAGGCCTATCAGTCTGTGAAGTTAAATGGGCTGGTGGCACTGGGACTTTTGGCTAGAGTCATGGCAGTGCAGCAATTACTCTGCACTGTATAAAGGCTGCTGTGCCTCACTCCTGTGACAGCCATCCTGAGATAAAATGCTCTGTGCACAATTCAGAAGGAGAGCAGTGCTGGTTTTTGAGAATTAATTTTGCAGCTGTTCCAATGTAACTTTGACCTATTTGCATAGGAAATCAAGGCCTCTGCTCATGCACTGCTGCTCCTCCTGGTCCCCGTGGTGTGCAAGGACCTCCAGGTACTCCAGGAAAGAAAGGACAAATGGGATACCCTGGAAGACACGGAGAAAAGGGTGACCCAGGCTTATCTGGTGCAATTGGATCTCCAGGGCATCCTGTGAGTGGTTTTTATGAGCTTCACTACATAAATAGCATCAGGTTGTCACTTAAAGCAGTAGAGAAACTGCCCTGGGAAGTTATCTGCAGGTTTTATCTACTTTTGCTTATTACAGTCTTGTTGGAGGATCATTTTATCACTTTCTATCTGATCTCTCTTGCAGCAATGAGCAGAGTTTGACACTGAGAGACAGGATCTCAGGCTGTGTTTGTGGGGATATCAGGAGGCCTAGGAAAGCTTGATTTGCTTTGACTTGTTCTTTTAGTTTTGAATACTCATTGTTTGCCCTAAAAGAATTCTAAATGCACAAATTGCTCCAGTGAAGCTGATTTTCCAGTTAATTCAGAGGAAAGCATTTCCAGCAAAACTCTACTAAGGCAAAGAACTGTATGAGGTGAGCAAGTCAAGATGGATTTTATGTCAATAATCACTTGAACAGGGGCAGCATCTGAAGAAAAAAGAGCCCAGGCTTTATTTAAGCATTCAAAGTATCTTTTAAGCTAATTGAAAAGCTTTGTTTATTTGGTATACTTCATGTATGTCCACCTGGAGACCAGTGCCAAGTGGCATCCCTCAGAGGTCAGTGCTGGCACCAGTGCTGTTTAACATCTTTGTCAGTGATATGGACAGAGGAATCAGTGCACCCTCAGCAAGTGTGCAGATGGCACCAAGCTGTGGGGCACAGTTGACTTGCTAGAGGGAAGGGATCCATACAGAGGGATCTGGACAGGATGCAGAGGTGGGCCCAGGCTAACCTCATGACATTCAACAAGGCCAAGTGTAAGGTCCTGCACTTGGGTGGGTGCAATCCCAAGCACAGCTCCCGGCTGGGTGGGGAATGGCTGAGAGCAGCCCTGAGGAGAAGGACCTGGGGGTCTGGGGTGATGAAAAGCTCAGCATGAGCCTGCAGTGTGAGTGCAGCCCAGACAGCAACTGTGTGCTGGGCTGCAGCAAGAGCAGTGTGGGCAGCAGGGCAAGGGAGGGGATTCTGCCCCTTGGCTCTGCTCTACTCAGACTCCACCTGGAGTCCTGTGTGCAGTTCTGGAGCCCCCAATACAAGAAGGACATGGAACTGCTGGAGCCACTCCAGAGGAGGGCCATGAGGATGCTCAGAGGACTGTAGCAGCTCTGCTATGAGGACAGGGTACAAGAGTTGGGGCTCTGCAGCCTGCAGAAGAGAAGGCTTCGAGGAGACCTTATAGTGGCCTTCCAGTACCTGAAAGGGGCCTACAGGAAGGCTGGGGAAGGACTATTGACAATATCTTGTAATGACAGGACAATGGGGAATGGGTTTAAACTGGCAGAGGGGAGATTCAAAGTAGATGTTAGAAAGGGTTCTTTGCAGTGAGGGTGGTGAGGCACTGTACAGGTTGCCCAGGGAGGTTGTGGATGCTTCCTCTCTGTAGGTGTTCAAGGCCAGATTGGATGAGGCCTTGAGCAACTTATTCTAGTGGGAGATGTCCCTGCCTATGGCAGGGAGTTGGAACTGGATGATCCTTGAGGTCCCTTCCAACCTAAACCATTCTATGATTCTGTGTATGTTGTGAGACAATCTGAACATAAGCTAGAGTATTCCATTCCCACAGATCCCAAAAGTGTTGTTTTGGGAGGGTTTGTCCCCTTAATGCTCCATATTACTTTAGAATCTTCCCATTTCAGTCACTCCTCAGCCAAAGTTTGTTCTCCAAAAGGATCAGCCACTACAGGCAATACCTATGAACGGGAGCACTTAGTCTTTTTCTGCAGGGCTGCTCTCAGTTTCATCCCCCCCAGCCTGTATTGATATTGAGAGTTGCTCCATCCTAGGTGGGGGACCTTACACTCTGCTTAATTGAGCTTCATGAGATACTCCTTAGCCCACCTCTCCAGCCTGTCCAGGTCTCTCAAGCTTATCAGCCGCACCACTGAGCTTGGTGTCATCTGCAAACTTGCTGAGGGTGTACTCCTCTGAGAAGAGGATGCTCAGAAGTGACCTCATTGCTGTCTACAACTACCTGATGGGAGGCTGTAGCCAGGTGGGGTTGGTCTCTTCTCCCAGACAACCAGCAACAGAAGAAGGGGACACAGTCTCAAGTTGTGCCAGGGAAGGTCTAGGCTGGATGTTAGGAGGAAGTTGTTGGCAGAGAGAGTGATTGGCATTGGAATGGGCTCCCCAGGGAGGTGGTGGAGTTGCCATCCCTGGAGGTGTTCAAGCAAAGCCTGGATGAGGCACTTAGTGCCATGGTCTGGTTGACTGGATTGGGCTGGGTGCTAGGTTGGACTGGATGACCTTGGAGATGTCTTGCAACCTGGCTGATTCAATGATTCATTGTCTGTATCACTGATGAACAGATTGAGCAGCACTGGTCCCAGTTAAATGAGAACCAAGGATAAAATCATCAGTTTGGAAAGAAATAATTCAATGTGATACAAAAGTATTTTGGTCCAGATAGACTTCTTCCATTTCCCTGCTCTTTGCTTGCCACACATCTCCTTTTGCTTTTCAGACACTAATAACTGGTGACTGACAATGTGCAGATCTAGATATTTTCACAAGTACTCACTGCTAGTTTCAGACATTCTCAGAACTTCTGTCTTACACATATCATGATTTACAGTCACTTTAGAAGTTGTGTTTCCTCCACATGTTTCTTAGTGAAAGATGCTTAGTGAAAAATTGCAGCACAAGAGGTTCCACCTCAACACAAGGGGGGACTTCTTTACTGTAAGAGTTCTAGAGCACTGGAACAGGCTCCCCAAAGAGGTTGTGGAGTCTCCTTCTCTGGAGACTTTCAAGGCCTGTCTGGATGTGTTCCTCTGTGATCTGTGTTAGATAGCATTGTCCTGCTCTGGCAGGGGGGTTGGACTTGATGATCTCCTTGGGTCCTTTCCAACCCCTAATGTTCTGTGAGCCTGTGATGCTGAACCACAGAGGAGACAAGCTAAATAATACCCCAGTTTTTCAGCCTTACTGGCTTTTTAGTTCAGTGGAAGTTCCATGGGGCAAAATGTATTCACCTCTGCATCCTATTGCAAGATCAGACCTTTGCCAGTGATGAGGTACAAACCATACTCTGCTTGGAGAGCTGAGAGCACAAGTCAGTGTGAAAATACAGAAAAGTACTTACTTTCCTCTCTAAACCTGTCAACTCATAAACACTTCTGCCAATACCCAGTATCTAACTGGACAGAGATGACATTTTTTATTGGGACATTGATGAGCTTTGACTCAAAAGAAGAAAAAAAAAAGCATCACTTACCTTTGCCACCACATTCCCCATCCACCAAGCTCCTGAGATGCTGTCCTGCAGAACCTAAGGGAATTGCAGGTCAAAGGCTGCAGTGGGAAGAATTTGTGACTTGTTTGCACCTTCCTATTTCTGCATTCACAGCCATGTGCAGCCACAGACTCAGTTCTTCTAGTGCTGGTGTGTCTGTGCATTTGGGAGAAGGAAGTTGCAAAGGGCAAGTGCTATTCAGGTGCCTATTAACAGAGATCAAGAGAGAGGATGTCTTTTGGGCATGTTACTCTAACTGGTCTGTTCTTTTGAAACAATACAAAAGCAAGAGATAGTTATTTAATTCCCCCCTGTGATGGTTTGGGAGTTACCTGCCCCCCAACTCTTATGAGTGGCTGGAAGTTAAGGAATGAAGCTTTATCTTTACAGCTTAGCACAAGATACAAGCAGGAATTTACACTATTTACAGCTATAGACAGAAATAGACAAGTTAAAAGTAATGCAGAAACACAACAGCCCTCCCAGAAACCTGAGTCCAAATACCTCTGATTCCATCCAAACCAGGTGGTCCTTGATCACCAGGAGGGCCAGGAGAAGCACTATCAGGACATCTTCCCCTAGGTCCAGTGGGTCCAGCTGGTCCTCTTCTACCTAAAGGATGACATTGCCCACAAAAAAACTCACAAACACTCAACCAGAGCAAAGCAAACAAACCCCAGGATTCTTTCCAGATGACAGAAGCAAGTTACTAACTTTGTGCTGCCAGGTGAAGTCACAGAGGTAACCTGAGCTCTCACTTGTACCCTGAGCACAGCAGTGCTTAGGTTAGTGCAGTGAGCTTGTAAAAGCAGGATCTGTCCTTTAAAAGTGTTTACTTCCTTCTATGAAGTCTGCTGAACCTCAAGGCTGCATCCTCACAGGCTGGCAGCTGCCACAAGCACCTGCCTCGTCCCAGATTACAACAGTGGGATGAGATTGTTTGAGAGTTACCTGCCCCTCCCCCTTATGAAATCACCCAGACTAGACTCAGCCAGCTGGAGGTTAAGGAATGAAGCTTTGTATTCACAGCTTAGCACAGTATACAAGCAGATAGTTACAATATTTACAGCTATGGACAGAAATTGACAAGTTAAAGGTAATCNTGAAAATACCCCAGTTTGCCTCCACTAGCACACCCCCTCAAGTCCCACACTGATTCCTTGCTGGAGATAACTGACACCTTTTTATTAATGGTTTGTCCTTTTTTTTGGGTACTGGTTAGGGGATACCTGGTTCTGCTGGACAACATGGTGAAAAAGGAGAGAAGGGTGATCCAGGAAGAGTTAGAATAAAAGGTAAATATACATTTTGTCATTAGCAGTTTTGTTTCCTACACAATGCCTAGGCAGTAGCAGGAGTAAAACTGTCTTCATCTGCTGTTTAATGAAGTCAGGAAGCTCAGTAAGTTACTGAAGCCTAGAGGTCATGTATGTCCAAACTGCTTTCTTGGTACCAACCCGTTCTTTTTCTTCTTAAACACAAGCTCAGCACAGTGTTCTGCAGATTTAGCCACAAAACAGTTTGAACAGCTTGTTATTAATGCTAAAACCCAACTTCCAATGTCATGGGATTGACAGGATCTACAGAGCAAAGAGTAAGCAGAACACAATAGCTGTGAAGGTATGACTGAGATATTCCTGTACAGAAGCCCCATCCTGAAGTGCCATAGGATAATATCCCAGCTCTTACCTCAGCTTCAACTACCAACAGCCTTCTTATGAAAAACTCAAAGTCTCTTGAGATTCCTGCTCCTGCTGTTAAAAATCACTCTTAACCAGGCTCTAAAGAGAAACGACAGGCTGCCAGTTGCATTCTTGTCATTAAATAGTTCAGTTACAGTTATGGTTTGAAAAAGCAAAGGAAACAGAGACCAACTAATTACAACGACCTGATGGCAAAGTCTAGTCAGAAGTGCTAAACTATTTATTCAGACAAAAACATCTCCATCTTACTGTTAGTGATTAGTTAGCTATGAGTGCCTGTGCTCGCTCACAAGTGCCAGCAGTGTGCCCAGGTGGCCAAGAGAGCCAATGGCATCCTGGCCTGTATCAGGAACAGTGTGGCCAGTAGGATGAGGGAGGTTATTCTGCCCCTGTACTCAACACTGGTCAGGCCACACCTTGAGTGCTGTGTCCATTTCTGGGCTCCTCAATTCAAGAGAGATGTTGAGGTGCTGGAAGGTGTCCAGAGAAGGGCAACAAAGCTGGTGAGGAGCCTGGAACACAAACCCTATGAGGAGAGGCTGAGGGAGCTGGGGGTGTGCAGCCTGGAGAATAGGAGGCTCAGGGCAGAGCTCATTGCTGTCTACAACTACCTGAAGGGAGGTTGTAGCCAGGTGGGGTTGGTCTCTTCTCCCAGGCAACCAGCAACAGGACAAGGGGACACAGCCTCAAGTTCTGCCGAGGGAAGTATAGGCTGGATGTTAGGAGGAAGTTGTTGGCAGAGAGAGTGATTGGCATTGGAATGGGCTGCCCAGGGAGGTGGTGGAGTCACCGTCCCTGGAGGTGTTCAGGAAAAGCCTGGCTGAGGCACTTAGTGCCATGGTCTGGTTGACTGGCTAGGGCTGGGTGCTAGGTTGGGCTGGATGATCTTGGAGATGTCTTCCAACCTGATTGATTCTATACATTCTATACATTCTAAGTGCCTGTGCTTGCTCACAGAAGGTTGATAGGTTGGACTGAATGACCTTGGAGGTCCCTTCCAACCTGGTTGATTCTGTGATTCTGTAATTCTAGTCTTCTGTCGAACCCCACAGTCTTTAATCAAGTAATTTTTTGTTATGTGGAGGAGCCCAAAGCATTGATCCTGGCCCCAAGCATGCTATATGTTATAATATTTTGGAGATTTGATCCATCTATCCTTAACATTTTGGGTGGGCTAAATAAAATGTATTACTAGAACTTGTTTGTGTAGCTATTCTCATAGCTCGTGAGAGCAGACAATATTAATGGCCTGAGCACTGTACTGAGAATCAAGATTCTGATGTGAAGCCTCTAATGATACAGAAATAATTACAAGTAGCAGCTGAGTGTTTCTCAGTCTGCATAAATATTTGGCTTTGGTTTTTCACTGTTCTCTATTATTTTTATTACAGTTATGATTTGAAAAGCAAAAGAGGAGGCTCAGAAGTGACCTCATTGCTGTCTACAAATACCTGAAGGGAGGTTGTAGCCAGGTGGGGTTGGTCTCTTCTCCCAGGCAACCAGCAACAGAAGAAGGGGACACAGTCTGAAGTTGTGCCATTGGAGCTCTAGGCTGGATGTTAGGAGGAAGTTGTTGACAGAGAGAGTGATTTGCCATTGGAATGGGCTGCCCAGGGAGGTGGTGGAGTCACCGTCCCTGGAGGTGTTGAAGAAAAGCCTGGATGAGGCACTTAGTGCCATGGTCTGGTTGCTTGGCTAGGGCTGGGTGCTAGGTTGGACTGGATGAGCTTGGAGGTCTCTTCCAACCTCGTTGATTCTATGATTCTAAGAAAGAGAGACCAACAAATTACAGCAATCTGATGGCAAAGTCTAGTTAGAAGTGCTAAACTATTTATTCAGACAAAACCATCTCCATCTTAGTGATTAGTTAGCTGTGAGTGGTTGATTCTATGATTCTAAGAAACAGACCAACAAATTACAGCAATCTGATGGCAAAGTCTAGTTAGAAGTGCTAAACTATTTATTCAGACAAAACCATCTCCATCTTACTGTTAGTGATTAGTTAGCTATGAGTGCCTGTGCCTGCTGACAGGTGTTGGAGCAGGGCAAAACACTGTTTTATTTGCAAAGGATTTCTTGACAACAAAATGAATGTTTGAGTTAGAACAGGCTTATTGTCCTTGATGCAAAAACTCTATTTCCCTAAATCCTAGACAAAGAAAAGTATGGGTAAAAGAAGAAAAACCTTTAGTGAACATTGATGCAAATACTCTGCACCATAATGCATTGCTATATCCTTCCTGCACTGAAATCATGAATAAAACTGATTTCAATAGCAAAAGATTTTCACTCTGTATATAGGTTGAACACAAGCCACATTCTTGTGGTGCCTGTAAACATGGTTTTTACAGAGACCAAGTTGTTCCAAGAGGTGTCCAACTACATACTACCTGCCTAAGCCTAAAATACCTCGTTAGGGCAATGGGAATTCAAGCACTAGAAGTGATCATCCAGATGTGATGAATGATTACCCAGTAGTTACCTGGGCAGAAATAAAACCTTCAGAACTTACTGCAAATATTACACTTCTTTAATTGTTTTAAGGAATAAAAGGAGAAAGAGGTCCTGCTGGGGCTCCAGGATTTCCAGGCCAAAGAGGTAATGATGGCAGAGATGGAGAACAAGGATTGCCTGGGGAAAAAGGAAATGAGGTAATGTTTGACTTTCTCAGATGGGTTGTTTTTTTTCATTTCAGATAACATTGTGTTATGAAATGTGTTATGTGGTGAAGAGGATACCATTTCATTCCAAATTCCTAGCACATTAATCACTTCTATCACTTTATGTCAGCCAAGATAAAAAAATTGTAGCTTTTATCCATCAAAAACTAAATTCTTTGGAAGTATTACTGTTTAGTTTGGTATTCCTGAACTTCTGCATTTACTGTGTGCCAGTATTATGGGATTAGGAAGGGGGAAATAAAACCCACAGAACTCTATATCCCTTGTTCCTAATGTTTTCCAACACTTAAAATCATAGAATCAGTCAGGGTTGAAAGGGACCAAAGGATCATCCAGTTTCAACACCCCTGCCATGCCCAGGGACACCCTACCCTACATCAGGCTGCACACAGCCTCATCCAGCCTGGCCTTAAACACCTCCTGGGATGGGGCCTCAACCACCTCCCTGGGCAACCCATTCCAG
>WAAF01017744.1:14696-26423 GCA_013400475.1 Tricholaema leucomelas
CCAGTGTCTTACCACCCTCACTGTAAAGAACTTCCTCCTAACATCCAGTCTAAATCTCCCCTCTGCCAGCTTAAACCCGTTCCCCCTCGTCCTGACATTACCAGACCTTGTCAATAGTCCCTCCCCAGCCTTCCTGTAGGCTCCCTTCAGATACTGCAAAGCCACTCTAAGGTCTCCTTGAGGCCTTCTCTTCTCCAGGCTGCAGAGCCCCAACTCTCTCAGCCTGTCCTCATAGCAGAGCTGCTGCAGCCCTCTGATCATCTTCGTGGCTCTCCTCTGGACTCATCGTGTCTTTTCATTTCTTATAAATGAATTCTTTCTTTTAGGGTGATTCTGGAGTATCACTGCTGGGTGATAAAGGATTTCCTGGAGTCCCAGGACTTCCTGGGATAAAAGGACAGCCAGGATTGCCTGGTTTGGGATTTCCTGGCCCTCCAGGCATCAGAGGTAGTCCCGGAGATGTTGGTGACACAGGTAGTGTTGGGCCACCTGGTCCAAAGGGCCAGAAAGGTAATTTTGCATGCTTACATTAAAAGCCAAATAAAAATAATGCACATTTCCTGGCATCCATTACTCTTTCATATGTATCTGTTAGTCATTTGCAGTGACAATTTTGGCAAACTCAGTGGTCATCTGAAGTGCAGCCACTGAGAAGGACCATACTACCAGTTTGTAGCAGCAGATACTGGTGAAAATGGCAACTGCCAGGCGCTTTAAACATGCAAAATGCCACTTGAGGTTATCAGAGGAATTACTTTCTGGGATAAAGAGTATCCCTGAGCGTAAGGATTTGCAAGGAAAGGCTTTTGTGCTGAAGGAGCAGGATAATACAACTCCTGCTTAAGGCTTGGTCTGCTTTTTGGTTATAAAATAGCCCAACTAGAATAGAAACAGCTACACTGATAGCAATATCTGTGATCCAGAAATGTGCATGGGATTGAGATGAAAATGCTCTTTCTTTCTTGCAACAGAGGGACAGATTTCTGTGGAAAGTGAGAACATGAATCTGTTTTTACAGCATACCACTGTGTGGCAGCAATTCAAATAGTTACCAATATTCACAAGACATAAGTGTTGAGAAAAATGTATCTTAAGATCTCCTATCAGGCCTTAAGTAATACATAAATAATGTGCATCAAAAGTCCTTTCTCTTTACTCTTGCACATCTGGTTGGTTAGTTTAACAGAAATATTATAGTAAATGCTCAGACAGTGCTCAAAAAGACAGTTTCTTTATCCCTTTTGCTTCAGGTGAGACTGTCTGCCTTACTTCACCATACCCTGGAAGTCCAGGTCCCCCAGGATTTAAAGGTGTTCAAGGTATGTTCACAGATGGGAGCATCACACAATGTTAGGGGTTAGAAATGACCTTGAGAGATCAATGCCCTGCCAGAGCAGGACCACCTAGAGTGGGTCCCACAGAAATGTGTCCAGGTGGGTTTTGAATGTCCTCAGAGAAGGACACTCCACAACCTCTCTGGAGAGCCTGTTCAGTGTTTTGTCACCCTCACAGTGAAAAAGCATTTCCTTATGTTCATGTGGAACCTCCTTTGCTCCTGCTTGCACCCACCACCTCTTGTCCTATCACTGGATGTCACTGGCTCCATTCTCCAGACACTCACTCTCAGTCTCCTCCAAGCTAGAGCCTCAGTTCCCTCAGCCTTTCTTCTTAAGGCTGATGTTCAACTCCATCATCTTTGTGGCTCTGTACTGGACTCTTTCAAGCAGTTCCCTGAGGCCCTTCTTGAACTGAGTGGCCCAGAACTCTTTAATGGAAATGGAGCTCTAAGTTGATAGTTAAAAAAGAAGCTATTCTAAAAAGATAAACTATGCTAGATTTCCATCAGTCTAAGACTGCAAATAGCCAGGAACAGAATCATCTGAAAGAATAAAGGGCCAGCAGTGCAGTTTGCACCATAAAATGGTGTGCAGGCTGCCTCCAGAGCAATGACTAAATGAAGGTAGCTTGAAACTCTGCCCTGCCTTGAATAAAATGCATGGGAGAGTCTGTAAAACAGAGAGATGGGTGGAGATGGGTGACATCTAAGGTAGAGGAGAAGAGAAGGTATGAGGCAAAGGTAAAGATATAGAATTATAGAATCAGTCAGTTGGAAGGGAGCACAAGGATCATCTGGTTCCAACCCCCCTGCCATGCCCAGGGACACCCTACCCTAGAGCAGGCTGCCCACAGCCTCAGCCAGCCTGACCTTAAACACCTCCAGGCATGGGGCCTCAACCACCTCCCTGGGCAACCCATCCCAGCCTGTCACCACTCTCATGCTGAACAACTTCCTCCTCACATCCAGTCTGAACCTACCCATCTCCAGCTTTGCTCCATTCCCCCTAGTCCTGTCACTCCCTGATATCCTGAGAAGTCCTTCCCTTCAGATACAGATATGCTGCAAGTCTGTAATTTCTACAACTGCATTGCTCATGGCAAGCTGCACTTGAGCCCTAAATTAATTACTATTCAAAGTAATTGCCATTACTTTAACTTGTTCAACTTAGTTTGAATTCAAAGAACTTACCTAGGAACTGGCAAAACATTGCTTGTGGTCACTTCCAAAACATTTGAGATCCCCCAGGGAGTCCTGATCAGAACAAGCAGATTCTGGATGTTCAAGTTGCTCTGTATAGTCACACAGCTCCCTGACATCAAAACTGTAGGTGGCAAGGAGAATTTATAGGGAGATGAAAGAAGGATGGGCAGCATTTCAGAAGCAGCATCTAGCACAGGAGTGTACCAGAACTGGAGCTGACACATGGCAGTCACTCGATTCATACTGTGGATATCCTGTAACATTACAATATTAAAGGAGAATTTACTCTGATCACTTGCAGTCTGCTGTCCATGGATTTGGGAACAGGTCCACTTAGAAGAACAACAACCATGGTTTGGTTATGACTTGGGTGGTAGCTTTTGCCCAAAATGTTAAAAGGAGATGAAATTCACTTGTCAAAGCAGATGAATTTGCATGGGATAAAGACACAGCATGGTATCCTCAGATCACACATTTTAAAGCTCTGACAGTTTTTTGTATGTTGCCTTTCTCTCTCCAGGATCAAAGGGTTTAAAGGGACTCCCTGGTCGTCCTGGACTAAATGGGTTTGATGGGCAAAAAGGCCATCAAGGCAGGCCAGGAGCAGGAATCCCTGGGCCAGAAGGTGAATTGTGCTTTTCTTAATCCAGGAGACCTACTGCTCAAGCTCAACTTTTACTGTGTGATGAGATGTAATATAGGATGCTGTTTTTCTTTGCAAAGTGATCATTTAATGCTGGTTAAATTAACATTAGAGTATTCTACAGGTTTGGGGAAGAAAAAAAACGAAAACCAAAGGAAAGAAAAGCAAGAAACAACTTCCAAATTGTGCCCTATTTGAGTTCTGAAATCCTCTCAACAGGCTTTCGAGGTGAAGCTGGTGATCCTGGTGATGAAGGTGAAAGAGGCTCTACAATTGATGGCAAACATGGTCCTCCAGGTGCACCTGGCATAGACGGTCAGAAAGGTGTTCCAGGTGATACCACATATGGTCCTCCAGGAATCCCAGGCAAAAGGGGACTGCCAGGACCCCCTGGTGCACAAGGAGCCAGAGGTGATATAGGTGTTCCTGGGTTTCAAGGTATGAGCCAGCTTTTATGAAGCTTTTCCATGTGTTTAAAGGAGAAAATCGGAGCAAAGTCAGATCAGTGCCACTCTCATAGAACCAGTCAGGGTTGGAAGGGACCACAAGGATCATCTCGTTCCAACCCCCCTGCCATGGGCAGAGATACCCTACCCTACAGTAGGCTGCCCACAGCCTCATCCAGCCTGGCCTTAAACACCTCCAGAGAGGGGGCCTCAACCACCTCCCTGGCCAACCCATTCCAAGGGTTCACCACTCTCATGCTGAACAACTGCCTCCTCACATCCAGTCTGGATCTCCCCACCTCTGGCTTTGCTCTATTCCCCCTAGTCCTGTCAATCCCTGAGAGCCTAAATAGTCCCTCCCCAGCTTTTTTGTAGGCTCCCTTCAGATACTGCAAGGCCACAAGAAGGTCACCTCCAAGCCTCCTCTTCTCCAGACTGAACAGCCCCAACTCTTTCAGTCTGCCCTCATAGCAGAATTGCTGCAGCCCTCTGAGCAACCTCATAGCCCTTCTCTGGACACACTCCAGCATCTCCACATTCCTCTTGTAATAGAGGCTCCAGAACTGGATGCAGTACTCCAAGTGGGGTCTCAGCAGAGTGCAGTAAAGGGGGAGAATCACCTCCCTCGACCTGCTGGCCACACTTCTCCTGATGCAGCCCAGGCTCTGGAGTGCAGCCCACTCTTCCCTGTATCCGTAAGGGTTACTGGACAGTATGCCCTATGTTTACCTTTGCTTTTTGACAGCTGAGGTTGATCATCCACTGTAGACATCTACCCTGCAGGAAGGGGAATGTGCAGGTGAGCCAGGCTGGCTGAAAGGGCAGCCCAGAGGCTTGTCCACTCGCTGTCCTTCAAAAGCTGTCCCAGGCTCGTTAAGTCCTATTGAGCTTGCACAAAGGGTGCATATGGTGGGCAGCAGTCCAAAGCAGGGACGGTCCTGTCCCTCAGGAGCATGTCCTTCGCAGCGCCAGGGGACTCCTTCTGCAGGAACTATCCAGGTGTGGGAGAACTCTAAGGCAGGAACCCCAAGGGGGGAAGTACCCCAATATTTATCCCCTTCCCAGACACAGAGCTGAGTCAGCACTGCCTGGGCACGCAGAGCACAGCCAATGCCCAGCCTGATCCCAGCACAGGCACTGCACAGGGCACCCCTCGTGCCGGAAGGGCCCTTTGCTGCCCCCCTTCACGCCTGCAGGGCAGAGGGGAAACAGGTTTTTTGTGCCTTTTCCTCTCTCATTCAAACCACAGAAGGGGGATTTTGTGGTATACAGGACTCCAGGACAAAGGCCAAGTGTAAGGTCCTGCACCTGAGTCGGCACAATCCCAGGCACAGATCCAGGCTGGGTGGGGAATGGCTGAGAGCAACCCTGAGGAAAAGGACCTGGGGCTCTGGGGTGATGAAAAGCTCAACAGGAGCCTGCAGTGTGAGTGCAGCCCAGACAGCAACTACTGTGTCCTGGGCTGCATCAAGAGCATTGTGGGCAGCAGGGCAAGGGAGGGGATTCTGCCCCTTTACTCCGCTCTTCTTAGACACCACGAGAAGGCTTTGAGGAGACCTTATAGTGCCCTTCCAGTATCTGAAGGGAGCCTACAGGAAGGCTGGGGAGGGACTATTGACAAGGTCTGGTAATGTCAGGACGAGGGGGAATGGGTTTGAACTGGCAGAGGGGAGATTTAGACTGGATGTTAGGAGGAAGTTCTTTACAGTGAGGGTGGTGAGACACTGGCAGAGGTTGCCCAGGGAGGTTGTGGCTGCCTCCTCCCTGGAGGTGTTCAAGGTCAGGTTGGATGGGGCCTTGAGCAACCTGTTCTAGTGGGAGGTGTCCCTGCCTATGGCAGGGGGTTGGAGCTGGATGATCCTTGAGGTCCCTTCCAACCTAGACCATTCTGTGATTCTGTAATCAGTTTTCATAAAGTGCATAAATGTAGAGGATCAGTAAAATATTAGAATACTGGAATGTGTAAACATGAACATTACTGTTAGGAGTTCTGAGGGATGCTGAATAGTGCAAGTAAAACATGTCCCAGTGTTTGTTGTTCCCAGGACAACCTGGTACCCCAGGATTTCCAGGTCCCAAAGGCTTCAGAGGCCCAGAAGGTGATATAGGAGCACCAGGCTGTCCAGGATTCCCTGGTCCACCATGTGACACAGGCATTCCAGGGCCACCAGGACTCAGAGGTGCTGTGGGCCTGCCAGGACCTCAAGGTACACAACATCCATACAGGTGCCTCACAACTCTGAGCTTTGCACATCTTTTCTAGTGGATTTCATCACATGGTTTTCTGGCTGGCATCACAAATTTCTGGGGGATGATGGGGTGTGTGTATGTCACTGATGGGGGTGGACACTACCTTTTTCTTGAAATCAAGAAGTGGAGAGTGTGCATCTCAGGTGCTTCCCAGCTTCGCTTCCCATGCTGTTCTTTAACTGTCCAGATCAGCATGTTCACTGTCAAGTAGTAAACAGAAGAGTTCTCTTACTCTGTTGTCCTGAGTAACTGTCACAGTATTTCACAGTATCACCAAGGTTGGAAGAGACGTCACAGATCATCAAGTCCAACCCTTTACCACAGAGCTCAAGGCTAGACCATGGCACCAAGTGCCACGTCCAATCCTGCCTTGAACAGCTCCAGGGACGGCGACTCCACCACCTCCCTGGGCAGCCCATTCCAGTGGCCAATGACTCTCTCAGTGAAGAACTTTCTCCTCACCTCGAGCCTAAACTTCCCCTGGCGCAGCCTGAGGCTGTGTCCTCTCGTTCTGGCGCTGGCCACCTGAGAGAAGAGAGCAACCTCCCCCTGGCCACAACCACCCCTCAGGTAGTTGTAGACAGCAATAAGGTCTCCCCTGAGCCTCCTCTTCTCCAGGCTAAACAATCCCAGCTCCCTCAGCCTCTCCTCGTAGGGCTGTGCTCGAGGCCTCTCACCAGCCTCGTTGCCCTTCTCTGGACACGCTCAAGCATCTCAATGTCCCTTCTAAACTGGGGGGCCCAGAACTGAACACAGTACTCAAGGTGTGGTCTAACCAGTGCAGAGTACAGGGGCAGAATGACCTCCCTGCTCCTGCTGGCCACACCATTCCTGATGCAGGCCAGGATGCCATTGGCTCTCTTGGCCACCTGGGCACACTGCTGGCTCATGTTCAGGTGGGTATCAATCAGCACCCCCAGATCCCTCTCTGTCTGGCTGCTCTCAGCCACTCCGACCCCAGCCTGTATCTCTGCATGGGGTTGTTGTGGCCAAAGTGCAGCCCCTGGCACTTGGAGCCATTGAATGCCATCCCCTTGGACTCTGCCCATCTGTCCAGGTGGTCAAGGTCCCGCTGCAGAGCCCTTCTGCCCTCCAACCCAGCCACATCAGCCCCCAGCTTGATGTCATCTGCAAAATTGCTGATGACTGACTCCATGCCCTCATCCAGATACTTTCACCTCCTTTACTCTTAAGTGGAAGAGAGAGCTAGGAGACAACTATCAGAAGTATTTGACTTAGCAGGGACTTTTCACAGAGTGCTTCTGCTGCTCTGTCTCATACTGAAGCAATGCACCTAAACAAGGAATCCAGGTGAAAAATCCAGGGAGAGACAGAACTCCAGCATGGGAGCCAAGTTTCCAAGTTATTTTGCTATGTTTGATGATGCTCAAATTTATACCAAAACCTATCAATTTCTACAGTTGATGAACCCTTTGCCTGCATTTATATATGTAAATTAAACCTCTTTTTGGCAGGTTTACCAGGCTTTAAAGGTGAAAGAGGAGCGAGGGGCCTAGATGGGCCACCTGGACTCAAAGGTCTCAAAGGCTTTCCTGGCTCCCAAGGTTCCCCAGGTCCTCCAGGCTCCCGAGGACTTACAGGACTCCCAGGCAATAGAGGTCCACTTGGTTTCCCAGGGCAAACAGGTATGTTAAACATCCTGCAGGCCATCTCTCCTATGAACTCTCTTGTAGAGGGAGCTGTTTCCACTGCTGTTAAAGCTCAGAACTACTTTGCACTTCCCTCCCTTTCCAGCTTCAAGAATAAACTGTGCAGCAGAGTAGAGGCAATAATGATGGAATGACCTTTAAAGGTCATCTAGTCCAATTACCCTGCAGTGAGCCTGTGCTCAGAGCCTGTCCAACCTGACCCTGGAATGCTTCCAGAGATGGGACACCTATCACCAATTTGGGCACACTGAGTCAGAGTCTCACCACCCTCCATAGGAAAGATTTCTTCCTTAGATCATCTGAATCTCCCCAGTTTTAGTTTGAAACCACCAGTTGTCATCCTGTCCTGCTAACCAGTCTGTCCCAGTCTGAGAGCCCTCTTGAAGTACCAAAAGGCTACACTGAGGTCTCCCTGAAGCCTTCTTCAGGATGAACAAATTCACCTTATTCATCCTGTCCTGCTAAAAAGTCTGTCACAGTCTTTCTGAGAGACCCCTTGAGGTACCAAAAAGCTACACTAAGGTCTCCCCAGAGCCTTCTTCAGGATAAACAACTCACTCATCCTGTCCCGCTAAGAAGTCTGTCCCAGTCTGAAGGGCCCCTTGAAGTACCAAAAGGCTACACTAAGGTCTCCCTGAAGCCTTCTTCAGGATGAACAAACTCAACTCACTCATCCTATCCTCATAGCAGAGGGGTTCCAGCCTTTGGATCGTTTTTGTGGACCGCTCTGAACTCTGCCTTTTGCTTCACACTCTTCTTTAGAATATGACAATAACAGCATAACAGACAGAATATGTAAACAAAACATTTCATATTACCAGGAAACAAAGGAATTCAAGGACCCCAAGGATTCCCAGGACTCCCAGGAACACAAGGCCAAATGGGAATCCCTGGTGTAAGAGGTGAAGAAGGAAAAATGGGTCCACCTGGGCCTAGTGGAGAATATGGGGATATGGGATTAAAAGGTTTGTAAAAATCCCCTTCACTCTCCAGTTCTACAATTGCTGTGTTTAGCTTTGTTACTGCTGTCTTAGGAATACATTTACTACTACCACTTAATATAATGTTCACTTCTGGTTTCAGAGATACTAAATCCAATTATCTTATTACAAATGCACAATGGAAAATAACTGAGTAAGAATTCACTGCATTCAGATCAAGAGGTGTATTTACCACTAAGATCACTTAAACCTTGAACTCTGAATCGTACACATCTGAAGCTTTAGATTTTGCAAGTTTTTTATCATGGTGTCTGTGTGCTTCAACCTATGTAAAATATAAGTAATAATCTCTCTAAATATGAATTGGGAGCTGGGGGTGTGCAGCTTGGAGAAGAGGAGGCTCAGGGGTGACCTTACTGCTGCCTACAACTACCTGGAGGGAGGCTGTAGCCAGGTGGGGTTGGTCTCTTCTCTCAGGCAACCAGCAACAAAAGAAGAGGACACAGTCTCAAGTTGTGCCAAGGGAGGTACAGGCTGGATGTTAGGAGGAAGTTGTTGGCAGAGAATGATTGGCATTGGAATGGGATGCCCAGTCACCATCCCTGGAGGTGCTGAAGAAAAGCCTGGATGAGGCACTTAGTGCCATGGTCTGGTTGAGTGGCTAGGGCTGGGTGCTAGGCTGGACTGGATGAGCTTGGAGGTTTCTTCCAGCCTGGTTGATTCTGTGATTCTCTGAATATAGGAAAGAATAGCTATAGCTATCTCCAACCTGCAGTCTCACAGACAATGCACTGTGGAGTGGACAACACAATTACCATCGTACGTGTTCCAGACAAGCAGAGAGTGATTCTGGTTTAACATCACCTGGGTTACTACTGAATTAACTGAAAACCAAGGGAAGGACAACAAATTTCTGCAGTGATCCTGTTGAAACAACCATCAGTATTTAAAGACTTTCTCATTAACTTTCAGGACATGCCACTCAATGAGGATTTACTTACATTCCATGTGTTTGGTTTGAAGGTGAAAGAGGGCCTCCAGGAGACAGTGGCTATGTGAACATTCGTCTTGAGAAAGGACAGAAGGGGGAACCAGGGTTTCCTGGTGAGAATGGATTTAGAGGTGAAAGAGGTAAGAGCATAAAATAAAGTCCTGAACATACACACATTCATCTGACAGATTTCTCACAGCTGCAGTAACTTCCAGCCAGATTGTTAAAACGAGCAGGGTGGTTTCTTTGGACAAGTGCTGAGGCAATACATGAAGTGAGAGCAAAGCTGTGTTCTAAGTATCAAATAATGGCTTGACTGTATCAATCATTATCTTGTCCTGCCATTACCTTCAGGTGAAAAAGGCAGCACTGGTTTCAGAGGCACCCCAGGGTTTCCAGGGAAGGATGGTGTCCCAGGAGTGCCAGGTGACCATGGTGACACTGGAGTGATGGGGTTTCCTGGAGTCCAGGGTTTCCCAGGACCAAAAGGCTACAGGGGAATTACAGGCTTTCAAGGACAACCAGGTGACCAGGTAAACAAAGTGGCTGGGTTTAGCAGTTATCTCCTGCCCCCAAGGAGTATGATGAAGGAAACTGTTATTGTACTTACCCACTAGATGTTCCTCCTGACAAGATCATCAGTGCAATAAGAAAGGTAAAGTCTTTAATGCAACTCTTCAAAACTTTGATGACATTTTAGCAGGAACTGCAGTGGGAGTGCACAGACAGCCTCTCTCCCCTCTCTGAGATGCAGCTGTGATTGTCAGGTTGGCACATGGTAGAAGTTCAGGCTATACTAAGTATGGGGCAGGGGTCAAAAAATGGAGGCACAATTACAGAATCACAGAATCAACCAGGTTGAAAAAGACCTCCAACATCATCCAGTCCAACCTAGCACCCAGCCCTAGCCAATCAACCAGACCATGGCACTAAGTGCCTCATCCAGGCTTTTCTTCCAACACCTCCAGGGACGGTGACTCCACCACCTCCCCGGGCAGCCCATTCCAATGCCAATCACTCTCTCTGCCAACAACTTCCTCCTAACATCCACCTTAGACCTCCCCCGGCACAACCTGGGACTGTGTCCTCTTTTTCTGTTGCCTGGCAGAAGAGACCAACCCCACCTGGCTTCAACTTCCCTTCAGGTAGTGAGGTCTGTCCTCCTCTGCAGGCTGCACACCCCTGGCTCCCTCAGCCTCTCCTCACAGGGCTGTGCTCCAGGCCTCTCACCAGTTTCATTGCTCTTCTCTGGACTTGTTCCAGTACCTCAACACCTCTCTTGAATTGAAGAGCCCAGAACTGGATGTGAGAAGGAAATTCTTCAGCATGAGAGTGGTGAGCACTGGAATGGGTTGCCCAGGGAGGTAGTAGAGGTCCCATCCCAGGAGATGTTTACAACTAGGCTGGATTGAGGCTCTGGCCAGCCTGATCTAGGGTACAGTGTCCCTGCCCCTGGCAAGGGGGTTGGAACTAGATGATCCTTGTGGTCCATTCCAATCCTGACTGATTCTGTGATTCTATGGACACAATACTCACAGTGTGGCCTGACCAGAGCTGAGTACAAGGGAAGAATAACCTCCCTTCCTCCCTTGTCCTACTGGCCACACTGTTCCTGATACAATCAAGTCTTAAACATCTCTCCTAGGAACAGATTGACAAATCACTGCAGAGACTGTAACACAGCAGCAGTAGCACGTGAAGGAAATCAATGCATAGCTGTCGCTTCATGCCTGCTGTGTGGAGCAGCCAAGCCAAGGGACCAGACAAAACAAGTCTTCTGTGCCCATATCAACAGCTTGCACCAAACAGAGCCTGGGCAAGCAACTTTGCTCAAAAACAAATACACACACACACACCATATATCAAACATATATCACAAATATATATGGATGCAGGGTGAAGTTCTCAGGGGCTTGTGTGCTAAGTAGCCAGTGAAATTACATGAAACATACAACACAGTTGTGGGTTTTTTTGGTCAAGGGTCATCTCTATGCTTGCCTTGTCTTTTATGTCATGGCTTTGAGGATGTGATCTATGTATTGCTGATTATAGGTCATTGTGCAAAAGGACAAATGAAGAAACCTCTTAAGTTTTTACTGTTTCATCACAACATATTTCTGGTTAATCATAGAATGGTTTAGGTTGGAAGGGACCTCAAGGATCATCCAGCTCCAACCCCCTGCCATAGGCAGGGACACCTCCCACTAGAGCAGGCTGCTCAAGGCCTCATCCAGCCTGGCTTTAAAC
>WAAF01017744.1:26660-48378 GCA_013400475.1 Tricholaema leucomelas
TCACCCAGCCTGTATCTGTGCCTGGGATTGCACCGACCCAGGTGCAGAACCTTACACTTGGCCTTGTTAAACGTCATGAGGTTGGCCTGGGCCCACCTCTCCAGCCTGTCCAGGTCCCTCTGGATGGCATCCCTGCCCTCCAGCAAGTCAGCTGTGGCACACCTGTTTAGAGTAAATATTGGGTAACATACAACAATATTTGGTACATTTTTTATAGTAACTTTTAAATCAAATTATTCAAGCCATCTGTGGGCAATTGAAGCTGTTTGAGCCAAGAGTCAGCACCAACTATAAAAGGAGAGATTCAGAAAGATTAGCAAGTCTAATCTCAGTTTCTTGGAAGTGTTAGTGGTCACCCTTAGACGTGTAACAAAGACAGCAGGCTTTGCTTTCCTGATAAGGTTAAGTATGGTGTTGCTGTCCCAGTGTAAGGGAGCCAAATGCTCATATAGATCATTCCTGCAACACATGCCCTATCTCAAACACTTTCATTTTGTTTTTAAAAACATCAGGGTGACATTGGCTTGCCTGGAATCCCTGGAAACCCAGGACTGACCGGCCCAAAAGGGTCTAAAGGTAATGAATCTTGCCCGGAGTCATGCTAAAACAAAGTCGGTACTTCAGGACAAGCTGAGCTGTCAGATAATTTGCATGTGCCAAAGCATTTTTCCTTCTGTGTTATCCCTTTCATAGCTGTTAATATCTGTGAGTAAATTATCTGATCTTACAAAATTGCTTTGGTTTAGTGGATGAAAAGGAATACTTGTGTGAAATCAAAGTTATTGTACCTCAACAGGCAGGAGAGGTGACCCAACTCCTCTGCTTGGTGCATATGGTTGCAAAGGACCTCCTGGAGATCCAGGACTACCAGGTACCTCTGACTGAAGAAAATACTAGACTTGAGACCTTATTTTCTCCAAGTGTTATTACCAGAGAAGGAGCTCTGCTTCCTCTGCATATCAAGTGCTGTTTTCTGTATTTATCAACCCAGGGAACTAGGGAGGCATCACCATGTGCAGTATGAACATAGGAGGCAGAGGCTACTGTGGTCATGTACAGCACTACTGAACATCCTAATACTGACTACAGTAAAACCTGGCTTGGCCATACCTTGCTAGCCATTTCTGCTCTTTCAGCTATCATTCACTGCTCCTAAATAGATTCAGGGAGCTAAAGTATTTGAACAGAAATCTTTTTCTAGTCAAAAAAGCCCTTACTGAGCTTTTATCTTTTTAAACTTATCATGAGATGTAGAATGGACATGAAACTTGAAACAACTTGAAACAAACAAAGATTAGATTCTTAATTTTCTTCCTTTAAGGACTCTGTGGATTCCCAGGAGAAAAAGGCTCACCAGGTATCCAAGGACAACCCGGAATACCAGGATCCAAGGGTGACCCTGGATACCCAGGAGTACCTGGACTCCCAGGTAATGCCAAAGGTTAATAAATAGCGCTAAGTAACAGCTCAGGTATGGAACAGGGAAATGCCTCCTAGAGGAGGCTAGAGAAACCAGAGAGTGTCTGAAGGTGTGGATTGAAAGCCATTTCAGCACTTACAGACAGCAGCAATAGTCTGCCCAGGCTCTCAGTGAGCCAGGTCCATCAGTTCGTCACACATCCCCACGCACTTTCAGGTACCTCTGGTCAACACAGTGTACTGCATAGCATGAGAAAAGCCAAACAAACATCAACAGTTCAATGGATTTGCATATTCACAAGTTACTGGGTTTTTTTCCCCATTCAGGAGCTACAGGTCCTCAAGGATTGCCAGGAGAACCTGGAGAAAATGGGAGGCATGGAATTTTGGGAGCTCCGGGATTGCAAGGATTAGCCGGACCCCAAGGCAGAAAAGGTAAACAGTAACAGTGCAGCTCTACTGGTAACAGAGCAGTGCCAGACATAAATACCTTTTGGTGGTGAAAATGGAAAGGCCTAACTAACTGTGAGCATCACTGTGGTACTGTGAGCATCACTGTGGTACTGTGAGCATCACTGTGATACTGTGAGCATCACTGTGATACTGTGAGCATCACTGTGGTACTGTGAGCATCACTGTGATACTGAGTTCTCTTAAACCCAAGTCAGTTCACATCACCTTTGAAAAGTCACTTAAATGTTACCTCAGACAACTGGGCCACAGTGTAAAATGAGCAAGGGAGAAGGTAAAAACAGATTCTGGCTCAGCTGATGTAACCAATAGAAGCTGAGGAAGGAAGGAAGAGTTTGCAGTATTTCCAATGGTTTGCAGTTGTGCTGTGTTCTACCTTTTCACCATGGAGTGCCACTGTTCCTCTACAAAACCCAGCAGACTGCTACGGACTGTGATGTCTCACTCATTTGCTTTAACAAGTTGCAACAAGATATCCTGGGCTGTGTTTTGTTGTTTTCTCCTAAATCTAATTTTTAATGGATATAAAATCATAGGATGGTTTAGATTGGAAGGGACCTCAAAGATCATCTAGTTCCAACCCCTTGCCATAGTCAGGGACACCTCCCACTAGAACAGGTTGCTCAAGGCCTCATCCAGCCTGGCCTTGAACACCTCCAGGGAGGGAGCATTAACATAGAAACATTTCCACCAAATACTGATTTGCATTTCTCACACTGACTGTTCTGTTTAGATCAAACAGCAGTTCATATATACAGGTGTTTTTCTGGGAGAACACTAGTAACTTTTACCATACTCAGAATGATAACTTAAATTGAATCCTCTTTCATAGTGTGCTTGGTCACCAGCTCTTGGACAGGAAGAACAATATTAACACCCCATATACAGAAATCACAGTAAAGTAACACCTAGAGCTGTAATAAGGGATTAGAGAGGACAATAGATTCTCTCTTCCAAACTCAGCCTAAGGAAAGAATGAAAAGGTTTATTATAAACTACCAAGAATTTAAATGGAAACTGGGAAGCCATGTATGATTGCTTACTGTTGTGATGGTTTGGGAGTTACCCACTCCACACACACAATGAAATCACCCAGACTAGACTCAGACAGGTGGAAGTTAAGGAATATACTTACAGCTTAGCACAATTTACAAGGCCTGGAACACAAGCCCTATGAGGAGAGGCTGAGGAAGCTAGGGTTGTTTATCCTGGAGAAGAGGAGGCCCAGGGGTTACCTCATTGCTGTCTACAACTACCTGGGAGGGAGACCGTAGCCAGGTGGGGTTCGTCTCTTCTGCCAGGCAACCTGCAACAGAACAAGGGGACACAGTCTCAAGTTGTGCTGGGGGAATTCTAGGCTGGATGTTAGGAGGAAGTTGTTGCCAGAGAGAGTGATTGGCATTGGAATGGGCTGCCCAGGGAGGTGGTGGAGTCACCGTCCCCTAAGGTGTTCAAGAAAAGCCTGGATGGGGCACTTAGTACCATGGTCTGGTTGATTGGATAGGGCTAGACTGGATGATCTTGGTTGGACTGGATGGATAGCTTGGACTGGATGATCTTGGAGGTCTCTTCCAACCTGGTTGATTGTATGATTTAAATACATACAGTTACGTACAAGTCAAAACTAATACAGAAACAGATAATTCTTCCCAAAAAATCAGATTGCCAGGAAGCTCCCAACCCAAGCCCCCTCCCCACTCTTTCCCTCCCTTCAGAAGTAAGCAGATCAACCCTTGTGTATCTCACATGATAAATCTGGAGACATCTGAGGTGAGATGTCGAAAAAGATGACAAGAAGGCTAGAAGAAAAAAGGTTAGTTGGATTAGAATTAAGGCACAGGCAACCACAGAGACCAGACCACCAGAAAGAAGGAGCAGAACTGAGAGCTGAGAAGTGTGTGAGAAGTGAGTCTGTATTTTGCCTAGTTGTGTTTCTCAGCAGAAGAATGAGGGATACAGGGGACTGCTGGGTTCTTTTTCTTTCTTCTCACAGCTAAGGATTTCATTTGTCTCAGGGAAACATTCATATTAGCCTCAAACCAGCACAGCAGTAAATAAGCTGTGCTGATTTCAGCTGTCATGACCATTTCTTCCTGGTGCATAATCTGCAAGAGACCATATCCTGCTTTCAGCTAGGACGGGGCTGAACCCAGAACAGATCATTTTGGTTTTGCAAACAATATCTGCTGTACTAGAGATCTGCAGTGGCAGGGATGTCTAAATTGAGAGGGGTAAAAAAGAACCCAAACAAAAAAACCCCTCAAGCCCTCCTGCTGAAAACTTCTCAGTGGCAGATGGACTTGAGCAGCCTGGTCTAATAGGAGGTGTCCTTGCCTATGACAGGGGAATTGGAACTAGATGATCTTTAAGGTCCCTTCTAACCCAAACCACTCTGTGATTCTGTGACTCTTTTCCTTCTTGTTGTAAGTGGCAAGACACTTCTTTTCCGTGAGCAGCCTGGTCTAATAGGACATGTCCTTGAGTATGGCAGGGGAATTAGAACAAGATGATCTTTAAGGTCCCTTCTAACCCAAACCACTCTGTGATTCTGTGACTCTTTTCCTTCTTGTTGTAAGTGGCAAGACACTTTTTTTCCGTGAGCAGCCTGGTCTAACAGGAGGTGTCCTTGCCTATAGCAGGGGAATTCCCCACAGCAAACTACTGGCTAAGCTGTCAGCCCACGGCTTGGATGGCAACACTCTATGCTGGGTGAGGAACTGGCTGAGCCCAGAGAGTGGTGGTGAATGGTGTCACATCCAGCTGGTGGCTGTCACTAGTGGTGTCCCTCAGGGATCAGTGCTGGGCCCCATCCTCTTTAACATCTTCATAGATGGGCATGGAGTCAGTCATCAGCAAGTTTGCAGATGACACCAAGCTGGGGGCAGATGTGGCTGGGTTGGAGGGCAGAAGGGCTCTGCAGCGGGACCTTGACCGCCTGGACAGATGGGCAGAGTCCAATGGGATGGCATTCAATGGCTCCAAGTGCAGGGTGCTGCACTTTGGCCACAACAACCCCATGCAGAGATACAGGCTGGGGTCGGAGTGGCTGGAGAGCAGCCAGACAGAGAGGGATCTGGGGG
This sequence comes from Tricholaema leucomelas, assembly GCA_013400475.1. Classification (NCBI taxonomy): domain Eukaryota; kingdom Metazoa; phylum Chordata; class Aves; order Piciformes; family Lybiidae; genus Tricholaema lacrymosa; species Tricholaema leucomelas. The sequence goes on from WAAF01017744.1 coordinate 31,631, forward strand.
TGCTGATTGATACCCGCCTGAACATGAGCCAGCAGTGTGCCCAGGTGGCCAAGAGAGCCAATGGCATCCTGGCCTGCATCAGGAATGGTGTGGCCAGCAGGAGCAGGGAGGTCATTCTGCCCCTGTACTCTGCACTGGTTAGACCACACCTTGAGTACTGTGTCCAGTTCTGGGCCCCCCAGTTTAAGAGGGACATTGAGATGCTTGAGCGTGTCCAGAGAAGGGCAACGAGGCTGGTGAGAGGCCTCGAGCACAGCCCTACGAGGAGAGGCTGAGGGAGCTGGGATTGTTTAGCCTGGAGAAGAGGAGGCTCAGGGGAGACCTTATTGCTGTCTACAACTACCTGAGGGGTGGTTGTGGCCAGGGGGAGGTTGCTCTCTTCTCTCAGGTGGCCAGCACCAGAACGAGAGGACACAGCCTCAGGCTGCGCCAGGGGAAATTTAGGCTCGAGGTGAGGAGAAAGTTCTTCACTGAGAGAGTCATTGGCTACTGGAATGGGCTGCCCAGGGAGGTGGTGGAGTCGCCGTCCCTGGAGCTGTTCAAGGCAGGATTGGACGTGGCACTTGGTGCCATGGTCTAGCCTTGAGCTCTGTGGTAAAAGGTTGGACTTGATGATCTGTGAGGTCTCTTCCAACCCTGATGATACTGTCAGACTGTGAATTAGTACAAGAGGATCTTTAAGATCCCTTCTAACCCAAACCATTCTGTGATACTATGACTCTTTTCCTTCTTGTTGTAAGTGGCAAGACACTCCTCTGTGCTACGTAGAAGTTATCCTAAGTCTTACCCAGGAAACATAACTTAACACTGGTGCTGCAGAGTGAACAGTTCAGCTCAAATGGCATTTCACTAGAGACCAAATTGCCTGTGTAGTTGAAAATGAAGTTAACACCTTTGATATTATACCCAGTAACGAAAGCTAAATAGAATTTGTACTCCAATTCAATTGGAGAATATTGACCTTAACCCTATTTTCAATAAATATTGTTGATAGTATGAGAAGTCAGATGGTTGATTGGCTGTTCACAGCTTAGTACACAGCCCTTTTAATGCAACTGCTTCTCATTTACATTCAATGTCTTTTTTCCCTCCTTATTTATTTTAACATTTGTTGGTCAAGGGCTTAGTCTGGCAAGCCTTACTTGTGAGTAATCCTTGATGAAGCAAGTAGTATTAAGGACATCAGCAGAATTACTCGTGTGAGTAGAAGTTGAACTGGGCTGTAAAACACAGAAACAGTGGTTCATACATAGGTCAGCCAATTCAGCTGTACCTAGAAATATGGGGCTACAGCAAGCCAACACTCTAGAGTTACAAGTGCTGATATTATAATGGATTGTTGGCAAAGGTGTCTGAAATTCCCTGGAAAGCAAGTAAACCAGGCCATCAATCTTGACTGAATAAGCTGGAGATCAAAAAAAGTTTTAAATGCTGACCTCAGTGCCAAAAATAGTTAGGAGTTCATAACCACAGTAAAATGCCACTGTTAAATTCCCCAGGTTGGCATGCAATAAATGTGAACATGGAAACGTGCCTGAAGCACAAGCAGGCTGCAGAAAGCAAGGCTGAAGCCTGAAGCATCATGAAAAGTTAAAGAGCAGCTAATTAAGGGCATAGAAGATATTACAGGTTGGATTATTAATATCCCATATTAGAAAAGGGATTACATGGGGAGTGCATTATCAATGCCTTGCAGCTTTTCAAACAATCTGCTGGATTTTTTTTTCCAGAGAGGTGTTTGACACAGGCTGGGCTCAATTTTTTTTTCCTTTCTTTTTATTCCTTTGTTACAATTTAACTACAGTAATTCATCAGTTTCTAAGAACAAAGATGTGGGATTATATATTTCTGGTGTGTTCATTAGATGACTCCAGTGCCCTTCTATTTTTCCTGTCTCAGATGACCCATCTTTGAACTAAGGACCTTTAAATTTGGCAGGTGAAACAGCTGATGAAGGACATTTTTATGTTGCTGTCCCTGTGATTCATGCTCTGGTGATTCGTGTGCTGCAGGACATGCTGGGATCAGTATAGGAACTGAAACAGAACCTGCATCTGTATCAGAAGGTAGCTAGATGGGGAATAGGAGACAGACAGGAAGATAAATCAGACTGCTGGAAAACAAACAGACAAACAAGTCACAGCAACACTGCAGCTGGGCTGGAAATCCTACATGGGAGGACCTTCCATGGTGGGGAAGGAAATCAAGCACAGACAAGCAGCAAAAGTGGAATCACAGAAAATTAGGTGTTGGAAGGGACCTCAGAAGATTGTCTAGTCCAAGCCCTCTGTCAGAGCAGAACCACCTAGAGCAGGTCACATAGGAACAAATGCAAGCGGGTTTGGAGTGATTCCAGAGAAGGAGACTCCACAGCCTCTCTGGGCAGCCTGTTCCAGAGCTTTGTCAGCCTCACAGTGGAAGTTTTCCTTCTGTTCACATGGGACCTCCTCTGCTCCAGCTTGCACCCATTGCCTCTTGTCCTATCATTGGACATCACTGTGCAGAGTCTGGCTCTGTCCTTCAGACACTGACTCTTCACGTATTTACAAACATGAATGAGGTCACCCCTCAGTCTCCTCTTCTCCAAGCTAAAGAGACCCAGCTGCCTCAGCCTTGCCTCGTAAGGAAGATGTTTCACTTCCAGTGCAGAGCCACAAAGAAAATGAAGGATTCTTTCAAGCAGTTCCCTGAGGTCCTTCTTGAACCGAGGGGCCCAGAACTGGACACAGTATTCCAGATGTCGCCTCAACAGTGCAGCGTAGAGGGGGAGGAGAACTTCTCTTGACCTACCAACCACACTCCTGCTAATATACCCCAGGATGCCAGTGGCTTTTTTGGCCACAAAGGCGTATTGGTGGCTCACAGGCATCCTTCTGTCCACCAGGCCTCCCAGGTCCTTTTCCCCTATGCTGCTCTTCCAGCAGATCAGCCCCCAACCTACACTGGTCCATGGAGTTGCAAGACTCTGCACTTATCCGTGTTGTGTTTCACTCTCCTCACTCAAGTTTCCAGTCATTACAGGTCTCACTGGAAGAGAGACAGAGCAGGCCCTGACAGTATGGTTCAGCTTCTTGTGATCTGTGTCCACTCCAATCTGCCCTGCTCTGGAGCAAGAAGCATCCCAAGTCAGTTTAGCAGTTTGAAATCTCCTTGGAACCTGTTACTAAACAACCCACTCCTTTTGCCAGGTCTGCTCCCATCACCAGGTGACAGGCTGCTGGCTGCAGCTGATGTGCACATCTTCACAGCTGATGCTCAGCTATACAGCTTAGGAAAATACACACTGCTAATGACAGGGAGACACTTTACCTTTCACCAAACACCATCTCAGATTAGTCCAGCAGGTGAAACAGATAAATTGCCATCTGTTTTCACTTGTGTTCCAGCAATTTGCCAAAAAGCACAGATTATAAAGCAAAAGTTGTAACAGTGCCATGAACACTCAGCCTGTGATCTGGTCACCTAAAGAACATCACTAGGGACAAAGCTGCTCTGTACTATCCATGTCAGCACAGCTCTCAACTACAGATTTGTTGTCTTCAAAGACTCTGCTGTCACTTTAAAGGCTTTTTGTAATAGAGTGATGCAAAAAAAGCAGAGTTCTGTGTGAAACCTGCAGGACCAGGGAAAAGAAGCTGGGTGAAAATTTCACTCCTTTCTAGCACAGCTAGATTAAATTGGGCTCAAAATTGGAACAGAAGCTGCAAAGAAGTGACAGCTTTACAGTTATTTTAGGTAGTGTCTGCATCCCAGTTGCCTGGTCACGTAGAGATAACACCGCTAACGCTGGAGACTAATCACAAGTAGCAGCAATAATCTGGCCACAGGCATGAGGTTCATGAGAGAGTAAATTAGTCCCATACTGAGCTCCTGCTGCTAGCTGCAGCATTGAAATACCTAAAGGATTAAATCATTGAATCATTTGGGTTGGAAAAGACCTGTGGGATCACCAAGTCTCAATCGTTGACCCTACTCTACAAAGTTCACCCCTGAACCATATCCCCAAACACCACATCCAAACCACCTTCCTGGGGAGCCAGTTTCAGTGTCAAAGATACATTTTTTCTGGTTGCTCTAATGTCAAAGTATTATCATGGCTGGCCTCAGGTTTTCCTTTTCAAAAAGGCTGCACTTAGGGGCAAACAAGAATCAGCTTCAGCAAATACCCTCTTGATTCAGAATGTGTTGTCAGAAGGCAAGAGGCATAATGTTTAATTGTGACTGTAAAGAATTAGTGTGGCACCCTGTCACACCTCTAATATTCCTCAGGTCTTCCTGGACTGCCTGGACTGGATGGCTTGGATGGACTAAAAGGTCAAAGAGGTTCTGCAGGAGCTCCAGGTAAATAAGGGAACAGAAAATCTTCTCTAAGTGACTGAACATGCAGGGACTGCCGCATGTCAGATGTTTGCCTTGCCAGAAGACATAGTTCAGGCTCAGACAAACTTTCAGAGCAATGAGTATGGTTGGTGACACACCTGCAGCTGAGTGAGGGAAACTTCCTAACTACCATTAATCACATAGTTTTGTTGGATCCTTTCAAGCCTGTTTATAAACTGAAATTGTTCAATGCAGATGACTCAAAGGACAGCCAAGTTTCCAGGTTTTCTATATGTAAAAGATGAAACTAACAAATTAGAAGGAAACTTTGAAATCCCAAGCCCATTAACATCTGTGGGAGCTGTGCCACAAATCCAAGAGGAATTTGGATTCCACTCATGCTGATCCATTTGCAACTTTCAAAGGTGGTTTTGAAGCACTGTTCAAAAACACCATCTCCCCACCTACCTGGAGATTACAAGTTTATGCTGATAGAATATTACATTTAGGACCATACCTCAAGTTACAGGTAATGACAATGCTGGATAAGACAACCCATGAAAAAAGAGCATTAAAAGCAGAGATTACTTTCTTTAAGAGAGATGAATTAGGGCCAGGTTCAACAAAACTCTGTCCAGCTTCCAAGAGAGCACCAGAAAAATAGCACTAGGCAAGCCATGCAAGGAGGAACATCTGCAGGTGGTATTTCCATTCTGCACATCTGTATTTGTACTCACTGCATGCTTTATGTATGTGATTGTTTTCCTATAAAGGTCAAAGTGAGACAGGGCCTCCAGGATACCCGGGAGAACCTGGACCAAAAGGAGACAGAGGAGAACCTGGATGGCCTGGCATTTCGATTCCAGGCCCCCCTGGAGAACAGGGATTCCCAGGATTCCCAGGTAGGAGGGGTTTTCTCCTTAGTGCTGCCTTGCAGAGGCAAAGTGTAGCGCATGAAAGGTCTTACCCTGGTTGTGATGAACATTGGCCAAGAGAGCCAATGGCATCCTGGCCTGGATCAGGAGCAGTGTGGCCAGCAGGACAAGGGAGGTTATTCTGCCCCTGTCCTCAGCACTGCTCAAGCCACACCTTGAGTGCTGTGTCCAGTTCTGGGCTCCTCAATTCAAGAGAGATGTTGAGGTACTGGAACATGTCCAGAGAAGGGCATTGTAGCTGGTGAGGGGCCTGGAGCACAGCCCTGTGAGGAGAGGCTGAGGGAGCTGGGGGTGTGCAGCCTGCAGAAGAGGAGGCTCAGGGCAGACCTCATTGCTGTCTACAACTACCTGAAGGGAGGCTGTAGCCAGCTGGAGTTGTTCTCTTCTGCCAAGCAACCAGCAACAGAACAAGGGGACACAGNGTTGGACTGGATGAGCTTGGAGGTCTTTTCCAACCTGGCTGATTCTGTGATTCTATTAATATATACTCATAAGCTTCCCTGCCTAAAAACATTTGCTACAATAAAATGCTGATGTTACATGATGAAACTGTGACCCCAGCTTCTCTTGTTCATTATGTTACAGGAGAGGAAAGAAAGAGAATAGGAAACAGTGAACTTGGACAGCCCCAGGAACTTACCCTGTTTCAGGCAGAGTGATTTCATAGGCCCCACTCAGCTGACATTTTTAGCATTTCTCCAATGTGCTGGTTTGAGGCTAGCCTGAATATTTCAATAGGAAAAATCAGATGATAGGCTGTGAAAAGAAAACAATGGTGATGTCTACTGCACTCATAGGCTTGCTGAGATGGATAAAAACAAGAACACAAACATAGAGAAGACAGAGCAGGACAGTCAGTGTGTGTGTGTGTCTGCCACAGGGGTGCCCTGGGCTGCTTCTGTGTAACTAATCCTTCTGCTTCTAACCTCCCCCTTGCTGATCCTCCAACCTCATCGTGCATGTAAGGCAAACTCTGGGGTAAGGTAGAGGGGTGGAAAGAAAGTGGAAGGGTGGTTGGGAGCCCCTACTGGGGACTCTGGTTTCTGGGGAGGCTGTTGTGTTTCTGGATTACCTTTAACTTGTCAATTTCTGTCCATAGCTGTAAATATTGTAACTATCTGCTTGTATACTGTGCTAAGCTGTGAATACAAAGCTTCATTCCTTAACCTCCAGCTGGCTGAGTCTAGTCTGGGTGATTTCATAAGGGGGAGGGGCAGGTAACTCTCAAACAATCTCATCCCACTGTTGTAATCTGGGACGAGGCAGGTGCTTGTGGCAGCTGCCAGCCTGTGAGGATGCAGCCTTGAGGTTCAGCAGACTTCATAGAAGGAAGTAAACACTTTTAAAGGACAGATCCTGCTTTTACAAGCTCACTGCTCTAACCTAAGCACTGCTGTGCTCAGGGTACAAGTGAGAGCTCAGGTTACCTCTGTGACTTCACCTGGCAGCACAAAGTTAGTAACTTGCTTCTGTCATCTGGAAAGAATCCTGGGGTTTGTTTGCTTTGCTCTGGTTGAGTGTTTGTGATTTTTTTGTGGGAAATGTCATCCTTTAGGTAGAAGAGGACCAGCTGGACCCACTGGACCTAGGGGAAGATGTCCTGATAGTGCTTCTCCTGGCCCTCCTGGTGATCAAGGACCACCTGGTTTGGATGGAATCAGAGGTATTGAAACCAAAAATATAAATTTGATGAAGTGAAAAAAAAAAACAACCCTGAGGCTACTGGGAGCCACTGCAACACCACATGAAAGTGCATGGGGAATGGAGAAAGCAGCCAGTACCTCAGTAAGCACTGGGTAGATCACCAGATCAAGGAATGAAAGAAAATCTCCAGGTTCATTTTCTGGCTTCTGTGGTAGTCGTGTACAAGGTTGCTGCTACAAGACAGCTCCCTTTCCACAGAAACAAACAGACACAAGACTACTGACCTCTTTTCCTAGCAAGAAGGATGAAACAGCTGTCCAGAAACATGCTGCTGTTGGTAAACCCACAAAAAGCTTTCCAGTTCAGTTCCAGCCCTGGGACCACTCAAGCTGCCAACTCTTCTGTAAGCATGTGCATAGACCCCGCTTCAGTTACAAGCAGGGGCTGCCAGGGATCCACTCACTTCCTACAGATCCTGGTCCTCAGATGGAGCTCTTTCAAGTTGTTCTGACCTCTGATGAATGTTTGTGCTTTGTGCATGTATTAAGTATAAAATTCCTTTACAACAGGTCATCCTGGGAACCCTGGTCCTCCTGGACAGACTATCTTTGTACGAGGAGATCCTGGAGATCCTGGGTTTCCAGGGGCACCAGGCAATCCTGGGCAGCAAGGGCAGCAAGGAGCCAGAGGTCTTCCAGGGAACCAAGGAAGAGAAGGCCCAAAGGGTACTGTATGATGCAAGATGTTTGTAAATAACACCCAGCCTTATGCAGCTGAGCCTTGAGCACAGGGCATTGCCACTGCAGGTAGAGACAGACCAGACCAGAAAGGCCTTGAGCAACCTATTCTAGAGGGAGGTGTCCCTGCCTATGGCAGGGAGTTGGAACTGGATGATCCTTGAGGTCCCTTCCAACCTAAACCATTCTATGATTCTGTGAAAAAGGGGTGGATTGGATATTTTGGAGGGTAGGAGAGCCCTGCAGAGGTACCTTGACAGGCTGGATGGGTGGGCAGAGGCTAATGGGATGAGATTTAACACAGCCAAGTGCAGGGTTCTGCACTTTGGCCACAACAACCCCAAGCAGCACTACAGGCTGGGGACAGAGTGGCTGAGAGCAGCCAGGCAGAAAGGGACCTGGGGGTGCTGGTAGATGGTAGCTGAAGATGAGGCAGCAGTGTGCCCAGGTGGGCAGCAGAGCCAATGGCANGAGAAGATGAGGCTTAGGGGTGACCTCATTGCTGTCTACAACTACCTGAAGGAGGCTGTAGCCAGGTGGGGTTGGTCTCTTCTCCCAGGCAACCAGCCAGAAGAAAGAGGACACAGTCTCAAGTTGTACCAGGGGAGGTCTAGGCTGGATGTTAGGAGGAAGTTGTTGCCAGAGAGAGTGATTGGCATTGGAATGGGCTGCCCAGGGAGGTGGTGGAGTCACCATCCCTGGAGCTGTTGAAGAAAAGCCTGGCTGGGGCACTTAGTGCCATGGTCTGGTTGACTGGACAGGGCTGGGTGCTAGGTTGGACTGGATGAGCTTGGAGGTCACTTCCAACCTGGTTAATTCTATGAAATTTCATAGCTGTGCTCTGTTACCTACCAATAAGAATAGAAGGTCAGAGTAGAGTCAGAATCACACATTCTGCTTCTAGCAACTTGCAGGAAGACTTCCCTGCCAGCTTGAAAACTAGGCAGGCTGTTTTTGCTCTACCAGGTGAAGTAAACCTTCATCTCTCTGCAGGGGTCTTGTGAAAGTATGGAAGGTGCAGAAGTATTTGAAGACAGTCTGACATCTGCCACCTCTCAATAGCTTTAGGCTTTCCACAGGTCCTTTTGTTTGAAAACAGCCATCTAGATGCTCTGCTCCTCCCACACGCTCTACAAGTTCTATCTACACCAGTCCCTTCCAGTCTCTATGAAAAGAGTAGTCACACACTGAATTCAGTTCAAGACCAAGCAGAGAAGAGGAAAATCTGCATTTCTACCTGAGAGACAGAACTGAGCTGCCTCAAGCATTTCTTGTTACTCAAGCAGTCAGACTTCATCTTATTTATGCATTCACCTCAGAAAGCAATCCCATGTAACCACACAACTGTTTTCTTTCCAGGTCCTATGGGAATCCATGGCCCACAGGGGCCACCTGGTGCTACAGGACAACATGGAGACCAAGGTTTTCAAGGAAAACCTGGTCCCAGAGGTCCCCCAGGTAGTTGTGAACCTGTTGCTCTCCTTGTCACTCAATTGTAATTGTGATCTCTACATAGAGAATCTAATTGCATGCACACAATTTCAACAGTTTCTGAAACAGACAAACAATTGGTTTCTGGTCTGAGTTGTGTGCAATTTTCTGAGCTGTGTCTTGGTTTCTGATGTCACCTCAAGTAAGACATTTCCCTTCTCATTCCATGCCTAAAACTTGCTCCTGCCTTCCCTGCAATGGTCGCCATCCGCTTTCCATTCTTCACATCCTTCAGGTTTCACAGGTAAATTGTGACCGTTGATTGTTCTTTTCATGGGGGGCTTCCTTCTGTAGGGATATTTCAGTCTTACTAGAAAGCATCCTGGGCTTGGTCACTAGGAAGAGTAGATATGGCTACAAGAAAAGGGTTCTGCATTTTGTCACATTGGTAGTGAGCACAGCCAGACAGAGCAATCGGAACTCTTTGTGCGACTAAAACTGATCCAGTGATGATTTTGTCTGAACCTACAAATAGCCAATAGCTCCTGGTAGCTTCAGTGCACCACCAGAGTGGTGAGAGCCTGGAATGGGTTGCCCAGGTTGATGGCTGAGGTCCTGTCCCTGGAGGTGTTTAAGGCCAGGCTGGCTGAGGCTGTGGCCAGCCTGATCTAGGGTAGAGTGTCCCTGCCCATGGCAGGGGAGTTGGAACTGGATGATCTTTGTGGTCCTTTCCAACCCTGACTGATTCTATGATTCTAATAAAAAAGAATGGACATATTTTCTTTTAAGTGAGTGTCAGGAATTAAGCTTTTTTTTTGCCTGCTTACTGATGCATCTGCAGCCACAGAGCAGGCAAAATCCTGCCAAGATGTTTACACTGACGTTGGGTACACTTTAGGCTTCAACCCCAATCAGTTTGGGGCACATCAAGGCAAAAACTGTGTGCCAAACACTTGAAACCCATCAGGTGGCATATACTGGCTAGCACACACTTGCTCTACTAAAACACCAAGAACAAAATCAAAAGCAGTGAAACTCAAGAACTCCAGATTTTCAAATATAGAAAGCAAAGCCTGCCAACAGTGACAGTGATTTTTCATCTAGGGGTTATTAACTCATCTTCTGTCTGATTTGCTTCCCTTTTACGTGTTCCAGGTGACCCTGGTGAACCAGGAAAAACAGATGATTCCTGCCCTGCAATCCCAGGGCCTCCTGGGGAGGCAGGGCAAAGAGGAGAAGATGGCTCTGTAGGATTACCAGGGCCAATAGGCCACCCTGGGCCCCAAGGTAAGCTTGTCTTTGGCAAGCTTGGACATATGTTTTAGCCATGTAGATAACAAAGTGTAAAGGGTCAGTGCTGCTTTGCTGTGGCAATCGGGAGCTTAAACATGGCCTTGGCCTTCCCCTTCCCCACCGGGGGCAGTCCAGGTCTGTAAGTGCTCCAATATCTGCATCACTATGGTTAAAGACTTGGCTGAATTGGGTCCTAAGAGATGAAGGCCTGGCCTAGGATAAATTACAGCTCCTTACATGGTGCAGGTAACTGGTGGCAGTTCTGCAAGAGGCTTCTCACAGTAATGTCTGGCAGTGCTTTGATTTCAGCTGTAAATCACACAAGTTCTATAGAGAGGACATAACACTTCAGCAGCAGCTGCTGTTGCTGAAATCCTGTCTCTGAGCTACTGCTGTGGCCCCAAAGCAAATCAGCTGTGAAGACAATTCCCAGGAGAAGCAGTTCTGCCCCTCTCTGCCCTGCAGCCTCATTTCTTGGTGGTGGCAGCTCTGCTGACTTGCCCTTTGTGTACTGTTCAGACAATCTGTAACCTTTGTATTTCACAGAGCTGCATTTAAAACATGTCACTTTCCCTCATCTAGGACAAAAAGGAGAAGAAGGGTCACATGGCCTGCCAGGCCAGGATGGCTTACCAGGAGCACCTGGGCCACCAGGTGACCAAGGGAACAGAGGAGAGCAAGGATACACAGGGCCACAAGGTAGGGCTGGAATGGCTTTTGGACAAGAGATGGGCAAGGTGATGCAGGGACTAAGTTTTCTCTCTGCTCCCCCCATCACACATGGGCACACCCACCTCTGGCCTGAGATGCCATGACATTTCTTTGCCTCTCTCAGTTCTAGCACTGACAATGACACCTGTGAATGATGTTATACCACATCAATTTTCTTTTGTAAGTCTTCTTAGCATTCATTATCGACCAGAAAGGCAATTAGCACACATGCAGGAACATCACAAATCACTAGGTCTGCCTTTCTGAGCCTGGGCTAGTAGAACCCTGGCTGTGAATAATTAGAAGTGTATTTTAACTGGGACTGCTACTTAATGAATTAATGGTTTAATCCAGTTGAAGAAAGGCCATGGACTGTTACTGCATGTGTTTAACTTCAGTCTAGAGAAGTCATCCTAGTGAGTGGGAAATGGTTGCCCACCTTGGTTCACAAAATTCTACCAGCACAGGACAGAGCCATGATACAAAGCCAACTGCCATGGGTTCCATTTCTCTCTCATTAGAAAGATAACATGAGTCCAGAGAAGGGCAACGAAGCTGGTGAAGGGCCTGGAACACAAACCCTATGAGAAGAGGCTGAGGGAGCTGGGGTTGTTGAACCTGGAGAAGAGGAGGCTCAGGGGTAACCTCATTGCTATCTGCAACTACCTGAAGGGAGGCTGTAGCCAGGTGGGGGTTGGTCTCTTCTGCCAGACAACCAGCAACAGAACAAGGGGACACAGTCTCAAGTTGTGCCAGGGGAAGTATAGGCTGGATGTTAGGAGGAAGTTGTTGGCAGAGAGAGTGATTGGCATTGGAATGGGCTGCCCAGGGAGGTGGTGGAGTTGCCATCCCTGGGGGTGTTCAAGAAAAGCCTGGCTGAGGCACTTAGTGCCATGGTCTGGTTGACTGGATAGGGCTGGGTGCTAGGTTGGGCTGGATGATCTTGGAGGTCTCTTCCAACCTGGTTGATTCTACTCTATACTGGTGTCACTATTGCCCAAGACCACCTGGGAAGTTATCAGGAACCCCTTACTGAACACTTAAATACAGTGAAAGATAAAAAGCTCCCAGTTGCTCTGTGCACAGACAAGTACATTTCTCTACCTTCTCTCCTATGTCTAAGGTCCTCCTGGCCAGACTGGTATCCCAGGACCACCAGGCCCCCATATTAGATCTGCAAGTGGCTTCTTGCTTGTCCTTCACAGTCAGTCGGACAGAGAACCGCTATGTCCCCAGGGGATGCCCAAATTATGGACTGGCTACAGTCTGCTGTACCTGGAAGGACAAGAGAAAGCTCATAATCAAGATCTTGGTATGTACTGTGGCACACAATTGCTCTCCAGTTAAGGTCTCATCTGGTGTGGCCTGCACAGTAGAAGACAAGTCAAATCCAGCACACCACAGCATCAGCAAATACCTGCTTTCTACAGGCTCAAAGCTGATTTTGCACTGAGTATGACGAACTTGGTTATTCTGTCCTGTTATGTGACTCATTTAGAAGTTATTCCTACCTCTAACAGTGTGAACAGATGTTGGGGAGACAAGTGGTTTCCCTCACTCATCCTCGGTAGTCATTTTGGGCTGTCTTTGAGCTCACAGAGGAGATTTTCCTAGACCAGGAATTTCATCCAGCTGCTCTGAAATAACTCCCTGGAGGATCTGCTCCTTTTTGCTGCAGAGACAGCTTGGGAAAAGAGCTGGGTAACTCAGGTGGATACATTTGGGTAGTGCAAATATGCTTTACAAACAAAATCATGTGTGTACAGCAGAATTGTCTGCTTTAAGACTCAGAAGGTGTTTTTTTGGAAGAGACAGAGCCCAGTTTCTCCCAAAGACAGCTCTTTGTGATGCCTCACATCATTCTTTCTACAATTCTGTGTAGAATTAGCTCTCTAAATAAGCTGCCTGATGTCCAACCTCAGAAACTGATGAGAGGCAATTTGCACAAAAGGTATGTCCTGGAGCTTTTTGGCTTGTTCTACAACAGGCAAAGAAATCTCCTGGGAGGAAAGATCAAGGACCTAATAAGCAGGATACAACAACAGCAGCAACAAAAGTGTTAGCAAACAGCAATAAAAAGATATATCTTTAGTCCAGCAGTGTCATTTGGAGATGTTTTCACCATTGTGCATTTGGCATTCCCCAGGAGTGCCAGTTGGTAACTGAATGCCTCATAAAAGCAATGAAAATAAGACTCAAGAGAAAATGAAGTCCCTCTTTCCTGTGAGCAGTGTGTTCCTTTCACAGACATTTTCTCAGTAAGGAAAATCCAGATCCTTTGTTAGTAGTGGAATGGACTATTATCAGTGGTAAACAAAACTGGCCTCTGTGTAGAAAGATCATGTCTTTAAGGAAGCTATTAGGGCTTGGGGGGGGGTCTTACAGAACTAAGACATCACACAAAGTTCAAAGCAGAACTTATCTGCAGTGGTTATTAACAGCTAAATAAATTATCATGGGCTTGTTCTGGCAAAGGAGCTTCACCTCTGCAGTGTGCTGAAGTGCACTCTTGTCACTGCCTAATTCCCACTGCTGTCTGCCTGATGAAAGCTGCACAGGACTGACTGCAAAATCCCTCCATCCTTCCCTTTGAGAGGCTGTGAAACCTTTCTGGTACACAGTAGGTTTCAGCTCAGCACCCTGGTAGCAGCAGCTTGCTGTACTGCACCACAGCTTTCTACCTATCAGTGTTAGTATTCAGCTTCTCACTGCTCCTCACAAGCATGCAAACAGCTCATCTCTTAAGCATACCACATCCAGTTGCCATCAGAATGGGCTGCCCAGGGAGGTGGTGGAGTCACCATCCCTGGAGATGTTCAAAAAAAGGACTGGATGAAGCACTTAGTGTCATGGTCTAGTTGGCTGCATGAGAGGTTGAACTGGATGAGCTTGGAGGTCTCTTCCAACCTGGTAGATTCTATTCTGTTCCATTCCAGCCACCACCTCAGCACTGGCACAGCTAATAAATTTGTTGTTGTAACTGTTTGCCATGATCTGAATGCTGGGTTGAGACAATTAAGTACCACTGGTCAAAGGTAGATACTTCTTGGTAGGAAAAGATTCTGTTATCAGTAGAAGTTGCTTTAGGTCAAGAATCTGGGAGTTTGGTGAGGTACAAAACTCCTGTTAAATTGTGTGTGCTGAACCAAATCCTCTTTTCAGCTTACCAAGAAAGAAGTGGAATGATCCTCTTCGTTTGTGGTTACTTCCAGGTTTGGCAGGCTCTTGTCTCCCCATCTTCAACACCATGCCTTTTGCTTACTGCAACATCAACCAAGTCTGTTACTACGCCAGCCGGAACGACAAGTCCTACTGGCTGTCCAGCGCTGCCCCTTTGCCCACGACACCGCTCTCAGAAGAGGAGATCCAGCCCTACATCAGCAGGTGTGCCGTGTGTGAAGCCCCAGCACAGGCAGTGGCAGTGCACAGCCAGGACCAGTCCATTCCCCCCTGCCCCAGCAACTGGAGAAGCCTCTGGATAGGATATTCCTTTCTGATGGTAAGTCTGGGCACCCAACGCAAATGTCTTTCATACAGCTGGGGTGTTGCAAAGGATGAAGGACTGCTACCTCTGCAAAGCAAACTGTCCAGTAGCTGGCACACACTTCAAAGGGAAATACACAAAAAGACATGAGATCAGGGCTAGTTCCAAACTGCAGAATTCACCTGTGACTGAAGTCACAGCCTAAGATCCCCATTTCTCCCAGTCCCAAAGACTTTGCATGCTCATCTTTACTAAACAACAGGATCTTCACCTGCAAAGACACCTCTCAGAAACAAAGCCCAGGGCTTTTTCATGCTACCCTCCAGTTCCATTCTCAGCAGCTTAGATAACAGTGATGCTCAGAACTGACCTGGGTTATCCTTTTCTTCTAAGTACCAGGAAAGTGAATGAGCTGGCTCTAGGCTTCTAAGGTTAACTTATTTTAGAGCACATAAAGATTTGCTCAGCACAGGAAGCTGACTCCAGCCTAAGATCACCAAAAGAAATAGTACAGTTAAAAGCAAATACAGTCAGCAGGAGACTGACACCATGTCCATATTCCTTCACACACACTTACCAAATTCTTTCCCTGTTCTTCCCAGCACACTGGATCTGGTGATCAGGGTGGTGGGCAGTCCCTAATGTCACCTGGAAGCTGCCTAGAAGACTTCAGATCAGCTCCATTCATCGAATGCCAGGGCCAGCGGGGGACGTGCCAGTTCTTTGCTAATGAATACAGCTTCTGGCTAACGACCGTGCTGCCCGAGCTGCAGTTTGCATCAGCCCCCAGACCAGGGACTCTCAAGGAAGGCCAAGAGCAGAGGAGAAAGATCAGTAGGTGCCAGGTATGCCTGAAGCACGGCTAGCAAGTGAAACAGAAGTGGACAGCCAAAGCCGAACTTGTGTAGAGATGAACATGTTAAAAGGTTTAAAGAGGTTTGATCACCAACCGCGTTTGGAACTGTGCAACACTGCTCCTCTGCTTTGAAGGGAGGTACAGGAGTGACAGCTACAGGATCTGCTGAGCCTCATCCACCCATGTACAGGTAGTAAGTTTGGTGTAACCGGCTTAAAACAACAGAACTGTCACACTGGAGTCCACCACCTTCGTGCATAGGTGACGAGGTGAGCTTGGAGGGTTGGGAAAGCCAAGGAAACCTGTTAGAAATGGCAAGTACAGCAGAAAGAGTAGGTGCACTTACACACATTTATCCTTTTAGATACAGACCCACAAAGATGCAAATGCCTTAGAGCCCTGCAGCTGAATTTCCCAAGGTAAAAATCTCACCCTGTGTTGTTTGAGGGAAATGTAATTGTTAACAACCTCATGACAAAAACGGTGAAGATCAAAGTCCTTTACCATGGCAGTATTGAACCAGACTGCCAAAGACCTGTTAATTGGGCTTTCATCAGCAACAAAGAGTTGCAAATCCATTTAACCACAGATTAGGTAAGGAAATGGTTAGCTGAGATAATGGATCCTTAAAAAAGCTGTATTTGTAGTCACAATTCATTTCTAAGAGCAGTTAAAGTATTAAAGCTCCAATTCAAGTAGCTGAAGAAAATAGATCAGTTTCTACTATTAATGGAAAGGAAACAGCAGTATGGTAATAAAAATGGGTGAACTTGAGTGATGAATACAAGACCTGGTAAGACAGTGATCTGAATTTGAGGCTAAGGAATTGTGTTCAATTTTTACTACTTCTTCTGTAAACACACTACCAAAACCAGAACCCTCACCTTTGAGGTATTTATGTAACCACAGCTCTCAAGATCCTCTTTGTTTTTCAGAGCACTGACTGTTAAACTGTTGATAAGCTAAAGCACTAGTCACCTTCTGATAGATGGACATTCGTGCCTCCTTTGTTCAGCTAAAAACCCAGGACAGTTAAATGTGGATTTGAATTGTGGTTCAAACTACTCAAAACAGATGGCAAGTGGAGAAGTCATTGTGTGCACAAGGGCCACAAATGCTCCACTTACCACTGAAGCTATGTTTTACTAGGAATAAAATGTTTGTTGGTTTTTTTTTTTTTCCCCAGCACTTTTCCTTTCAATTTGTGTTCACTGAGAGTTGCTCCAGCAAAAAGGGTTTTCAAGGAAACAGAGATACACATCTAAGAGTCACAATTCAGAGAGATCTCCCTCTGGAAGCCATCAGGAGTACTATCACAGGCACACAGGATGTTAGGG
>WAAF01017745.1:0-30197 GCA_013400475.1 Tricholaema leucomelas
GAGTCTAGTCTGGGTGATTTACAAAGGGGAGGGTAGAAGGGGGTGGGTAACATTGAAACGATCACATGCTGCCATGCGTTCAGAAAGCTGCCCACATCCCAGAACCCAGAAGCAGCAACTAGAACAGGAAGCCTCCCATGTTGTAATCCAAACTTCAAGCTGCATAATACCTTGGTCCAGTTAGCACTTTCATTTTTTGAAACTGGCACGACTGCAGCATGATGTAGAATACAGCAGCATGTTCAGCCCAATCCATGACAAGGAAACACTTTTTCAGGTATCATTTTCAGGTATCATCCCTATTAGATGTCTCTATCAGATCACATTTTTCCTAATGTACTCTAACTTTCTGTTCAAATGGAGGAGCAGTTTTATCAAAGGAATTTATGCATGGCCTTATGTCATGGAAAGCCATAATAGGCCAAAATAAGCCTGCACAAGTCCTGGCTTGCCCAGACATGTACCAGGCCCCTGGTACCTCCATGTCTGTCCAAACTTGTTTACAGGGTACCCACACATGTTTATACACTTCTTTGTGTTCTGCCCTAAAAAGGTAAAAGTAAGCCCTGACTTCACCTAATATGGTTAAGATTGGGAAACTACCATTCTGATTGGCTAATCTGTGTCAAAGAACCATTAGACTCGGGCTACATTGATAAAAAGAGATGAGCAGGTAGAGACAACATGCTGCTGCTGCTATCACTTTTGGTTAATGTGCTCTCTGCTTCTGGCAGTGATTCTGCTATTGCCTTCTGCCATTGTATCCTGCCATGCTCTGCTAATCTATAAGCTAGCCCTGCTGCATGATAACAAGCCCTGATACTTTGGGCTTGTCTACCTAGAAACTGACCTAACTTCAAGTTTAGCAGGGAATAGGCTTTAAATGTCTCTATATGATAGGCTTGCTTAGCCAGTGTGACATCCTGCCAAGGCTGCACCTCTGCAAGACATCTTGCCTGCAAGTCTTCTGCCAAAACTAAGAGTCCTGGAAAGGACAAAGATCATCCAAAAGGAACCAGGATCAGCTCAGAGATCATCTGCCTCTTTCCCCATCATCCTTAATAGAGCCTGGGAAGATCAGAAGCCCCTCAATATCTGAGAAGACACTGTCAGAACTCCCTCCAAGTGTTTGAGTACTCTCTGAAGCTGTGGTTAGCTTGTGGAAGTCTGAAGATTAATATTTTTGTGAGTAAATACTAAAAAGCCTCTTTAGCAATCTTTAGCAAAACTCTGTAAGTGAATACAAGTGCCTTCTGCCTGACTGAAAAGGAGCTTCCTTTATACCTATACCAAGTGGTATAATTGATGGCAAGAACCTCTCTTCCAGTTCAATTAAGATTAATGTTTGTATCATTGCTGGGTATTTCTTAAGTGTTCCAGATTCTGATTATACTTTGTATAATGTTTTCAAGACTGTTGCAAAGAAACAATTATTATTAAAAATTACCAGGCAGGTAGTGAGAGTCCTGAATATCAACATTAATAAATAATATTAATTTTGGAAAATCCTATCTAGCATTCATTAATAGCCTCTATAACACCTTACCAGCAAAACCAAATTAAGGAAGACTATGTGAGGTCAATCCGTGTGAACATCAGCACAACTTGAGACCGTGTCCTCTTGTCCTGTTTCTGGTTGCCTGGGAGAAGAGACCAACCCCCACCTGGCTACAGCCTCCTTTCAGGTAGCTGTAGACAGCAATGAAGTCACCCCTGAGCCTCCTCTTCTCCAGGCTAAACAACCCCAGATCACTCAGCCTCTCTTCATAGGGTTTGTGTTCCAGGCTTCTCATCAGCTTCATCACCCTTCTCTGGACAGGTTCCAGCACCTCAACATCTCTCTTGAATTGAGGGGCCTAGAACTGAACACAGTACTCAAAGTGTGGCCTGACCAGACCTGTCAGCCTGACCTCAGTGCCAGGCAAGGTCATGGAACAGGTCATCTTGAGTGCCATCACAAAGCACCTACAGGATGGCCAAGAGATCAGGCCCAGCCAGCATAGGTTTAGGAAGGGCAGGTCCTGCCTGACCAACCTGATCTCCTTTTATGATCAGGTTACCCACCTGGTGAATGTGGGAAAGGCTGTGGATGTAGTCTACCTGGACTTCAGCAAAGCCTTTGACACCATCTGACACAAGTTCCTGGAAGAGCTGACAGCTCGTGGCTTGGACAGAGGAACCAATGCCATCCTGGGGTGCATCAAGAAGTGTGTCTCCAGCAGGTCACATTTTTGTCAGGTCTGCCTGATTTAGTTGGGGCAATTAAAAAGGCAGGAAATATAAAATACATAGTTAATTTTATTTCCAGAAAGCCCTGCCCACAATTATATGCTAATTAAGGATGGTTATGGGCAATTCATTCATTTAGGAGAATCAGAAAATTGGAAAAGTTTAGCCACAAAATGGCTTTATCCCACTTACAAATAGGTAGCCTGGAGCCCTAGGGAAACTCTGTTCTACTCACTACAGTGGAATAGAAATTTCAAGATAGTCTCTGGCTCCTTTGTGGCAGTGTTGGAACTACTCAGCCATTGAAAGACTTCTAGATCTTCCCAGGGGGTTCAGAAAGAGGCAGATGATCTCTAAGCTGATCCTGGTTCCTCTTGGCATGGAGGTTTGCAGAGGTGCACACAGGATCTCTTGCACATGTGCAGAAAGTATGATGTCAGTGGCACTTCTTGCCATGTGGCAAGGCACTTAAACACCTTCTCCTGGGAAACTTGAGGCACTTAAGTTTCCAGGTAGTTCAAGCCCAAAATATCAGGGCTAAGCTGGTCTGAAGCATGAGGCAGAGCAGAACACATTGTCCAAGAGCAGTGAGGCTGAGTCAGGCAGCTCCCTGAGGCAGCGGCAGGAGGCAGAGGCAGCAAGGCTGAGGCAGCTCAACTGCTTGTAACTTAGCTCAATTTCTATTATTTTCCTGAGTGTGACAGCTCCTTTGGCCACAGAGATTCACCAATCAACATAGCTTTTGCAAAACTGACCTTATTAAGTGAAACCAACGCACCCTTATTTGGGCAAGACACCAACACGTACCTAAACACCTGTGGGTACCTGTTTATCACTCTGGAGTGGACATAATGACCCAAGCCTTTGTTTTCCTCCCACTCTTGCTTCCCCCATCAGCAGAGAGGTGGGGCAAGCTAGGACATCTAATAGACCTAATAACCTTCCAGGACAGTGCTCCCCTCTACTCCGCCTTCGTGAGACCACATCTGGAATACGGTGTCCAGTTTTGAGCTTCCCAGCTCAGGAGAGACAGTGACCTGCTGGAGAGAGCACAGTGGAGAGCCACGAGGATGACTGGGCAACTTTAGCATCTCCCCTATGAAGACAGATTGAGAAACCTGGAGCTGCTTAGCCTGGAGAAGGAAAGACTTGTATATATCTTACCAATATCTACAAATATCTGCAGGGTGGGTGTCAAGTGGGTGGGACCAATCCCTTTTTTGCTGATGTGCAGCAATAAGACAAGGAGCAATGGCTACCAATTGGACCATAGAAGGTTTCACCTCAACACAAGGAGAAATGCCTTTACAGTGAAGGTGACAGAGCACTGGAACAGGCTGCCCATAGAGGTTGTGGAGTCTCCTCTGGAGACTTTCAAAACCTGCCTGGATACAATCCTGTGCTAAGTGCTCTAAGTGATCCTGCCTTGGCAGGGGGTTTGGATTCGATGATCTCTAAATGTCATTTCCAACCTGTAATGTTCTGTGATTCTGTGTGATTCTGTGCTCTGTTCTACATGCATGACTATGGATTATAATACTAACTGCACAAATATACAATTGTAGGCTACTTAGCCACTTCAGCAAGTATGGTCGTCTCCATTCTGCAACTTAGGCGGACCAGAAATAGGATTGGTGAACAGCATAGGTGACAGAAGTGTGAGTTTTTTGCCTACCATATAAGATATTTGAGGTAATTTCTCAAATATTCTGGAAAACAAGGTCAGAAATTGAGATCTATCTTTTTAAGAATGTCTAATATTAAATAAATAAACTTCTATTAAAGAATTAATAGGTATGTTGTCTCTTAGAACAGACTTAGTCTGTAATGTCAAAGATGTATTTTATACATCAAAAAATAGGTTTCAAAACATATGTGCAATACCTTTTTGCAAGCACTTATTTCTCCCTCAGTGAGTAATTCTGTAGTGTGTCAAAATGCAAGTAAGAAGAAAAGACAGACACTCAAGTAAATATGTGTCCATATACATAGTTCTTTCTTTCAAAGGAGCTATTTTTCATTTCCAAACTCAGGTCATTAGATTCTAAATCTTCCCACTGGTATTACGGAGATTTTGCTGCACTTAATTCCATCTACCACTTAACAGTGCTTTGTTTCACAGACCTTGCAGCAATCTTCTCAGTTTGCAGGACAAATTGTCTATGGGAGATCAGATGATGTAGTTTTGGAGAGAGAATATTGATTCAGTAAGCCCTGCAACTGACTGGTATCATCAACTGTGAAACTGGGGGAGACAACCTTGCTTTAACCTTGCTATAGCTAAGAGAATAAGAAAGAAATTTTAAAATAATGTAGATAAACCTTCCATGTTTTCTTAGTGCTTTGCTGTGATGTTTCAGCAAGCAGACAGCACTAAGGGGGAGGTAAACACAATGAAAATTAATCAGGACAATTGAAAAACAACTCTAGTACTGACCCAGAATCTCTACTTGGGGTAGAAGTCCATGGACCCAGAATCTCTACTTGGAGCAGCAGTCCATAATTGTTTTACATGCAAAGTTCTTCACAAATATTAGTTAAGCCTTCAGTGGCAATCACATAATTTTCTATATGTTTATGTTATTCAGTGGAACAGCTTAGATAGGTGTTGGAAATAAATTTCCAAGACAAGAAAATTTAAGGTTCAGCAATGTTTATTACATATACCTGAAGATATGCTTCAGAGATACTGTGAACTAAAGATAAAACACTTGAGCCAACCTTGTAGCACAGTGGAAAGAATGGACTTGTGTAAACTCACCTGTTGTCTTTAAAGTAACGTTAGGAATTGCATCAATTTATATAATTTGATAATCTGGTCTCATTAAATTAAATATGCTTTCAGAAAGTGAAAGAATATTTACACATCTCAGAAAGAAAGTCTGGATGAAATGCAGACAGCAGTCAAGACTTTGTAACTGCAAATTTTCTCAGGAGGCAGTGCTTAGAGGAGTTGTAGTCTGGGGTTCAATTAGCAAATTTACAATGAACATTTAGCTTCATCTCAACTATTTACCTGTGTGTATCCAGTTATTTACACACATTTTACAGCACTCAAGAGTCTCACTGCTTACCTCATTAGTTTACTACTAATCTGCTTTCTCCTTTACTACATATTTGGATTGAGAATATATTCAACAAGAAATTCTAGCAGAAGAGTATTTAACAAAGCTAATTGATGTTAAATCCTAAATAATATATACCATGGAACAATTTTTGGATTATATGAATTAATATTAAATACCAGACTTAGAAAACAAAATGTGAAGCTTATTTTAAAGGTATTGAAACCTTAAATTAGCATAGTGCAAGATTACTCTAGTAGTAGCATTCACACATCAGGTGAAATATTCTTTCTGTGCCTTCTCCTTCCTAGTATAATGATTTGTCCTAACAAATAATTTTTGGAGGAATAACCATCATAAAGAACAGTCCTTCGAATACACGATTGTTTTTGCTACATCTTACCCTGGTGTTTCTTCCACTTCAACACAGGAAATTAAGCAAGGATAAAAGCTGGCTACTTCTAAAGTAAAGGCAATATTTGGGCTTTCTTGAAGTTTTCTCTATAAAAAACAATTACAGGTTAATAAGATACAGAAGTCTAAGTTAAAGGAAAATACTGACATTAGCTCTTCTAAAGCCCTGGATAAGTCTTACAGATTGTAGTATGCAAGATACACGGTGGTTATATACAGTAATATGGCACATTCCTTTAAAAACTAGTATTTGTATATAATAAATACAGCTACATTTGAAAGGATTAATACTTGATTTACTTCTTGGCTGTGGAAAGCAAAGTAGTGTTTGTAATGTTTTTACTAATTGCTTTGCACTCAGCAGCCTAATCAACTCAAATTAGTGAATAATCTCTGAGCTAATCAAATTCTTTTTTTTTTTGCTGTATGGTAACAACATAATTCATACCGTTTAAGGGCTTCTAGCATAACATACAATTCTGCATAATGTTGTATACTTCCACGTCTTAGGTATGCTCTTCTTAACACATCTCACACCCTACATTCTGTAGTTTCTAAAAAAGCATGTTGTCTTTCTTTCCTGACTATTAAGATTGGAGCTGATGTATCAGTGATTGAAACAAGGTGGAGAAAAAATAATAATCAGTGATTCTTCATGTGATTTAAGTATTCCTGAGCATACCTGAAATTGTCATGTAAGTAGTAGCTTCAATAGTGCTCCTTACGGTACAAATCTTCTCCTTGATAGCTCAATCTAATTTTATAAAGAATAACTAATGTAAACATTTTTAAGGTTCTGTGATCGCTACATGTTTCTCCCCTAAAAATGGAAATCTGTCTTTTCTTCTACAAAGAAACAGTGCTCAGCCCTTGAGCTGGGCACTGGGACTGCCTATTTCTGGATGTTATAAATAAATACAGAACAGCTAAGTAGAGAGCTCTACAGGATGGAGCTAAAATGTTGGGTTTCCAACTACACATTTGTATTCAGATGTTGCGGGAGGCAGGAAGCCTGTGGAAGCCGAGAGAGATCGGGGTACTGACAAGTCGACTCAGTTACTTGCTAGCAATGCAGTGCACAGTACGCTTTATTAAGGAAGTGCAACGGCTTCTATACCGTTTGGAAGAGGTGTGCACAACTAGTTGAGGTTGACACAAGTGGAAGGTACAGATTGGTTCAGAGTTATGTGCAAGGTACCGATAGGTCACTCTGTATCAAAACAATCCCTGGTGTCCACCCCTGCAGGATGGCAAGCTCAGCCCCCTGCAGCTGCGTGTGGGTTTATCACTCTTTACAGCTTGGTTTCCTGGGCCCGAGACAGCCCAAGGACAGTTCCCAGCATGAGCTCTGATGTTTACCAGCTCGTGCCTTGCTAGGGAGAGAATTCTCCCACAAGATGTTTTCTCCACCATTAGATTTTCTGCTTTGCAAGAGAGAGTTATTTAATTTATATCAGATCCATCAGTATAAGGATCTACAGTCAGGCGTATTTGTATTGCAGTTGCCAATGACCTCAAGCAATTGCGACTGGTATGCCTTAGTCTGCACCTGGATTTGCTCTGCTACTGGGGAATGAAGAATTGCCTCATTCTGGATCCAGGTGGCTTTTCTGCAGCACCCATGTACTGCTCACTATCCCAGTCTCTGTTGGTGACTCAAATGTATTTGATTTCAAAAATACTTGTACTAAAAATGACCATGTAAAATACATAGCTGTGGTTTAGTCCAGTGTGTTTTCTTGCTTTTTCACTCACTTAAAATATGTGGTAAACATGCTGATAATTCTTAGCAAAGACCTGCCATGAGTTGTTTTCCCATTGTTCAAGTTTTTGTAACTCTCTTCATTCCTTTCAATCAAAATGTCTGATGATCGTCATCACCCACAGATGAGAAACCATAAAAGACTTCTGTCACATGACTATATAAAGAATTAATACATATTGTTAAGATAGAATTTATTTCTTTGAAGTTAGAGGGAGTCTCACTTAACTTCTCTGGGACTATATTTTTTCCCCCAAATTCAAATCAAACAATTATGTGTGGGCCAGAGGAAGCACTAGCATTTCCTAATGAATTTGATCAGCTGCTCATGAGCTAGGGGCAGCTGGAGCCTTTGCTGCAGGAGCACTCTAATTAGAGCACTTTCAGTCACTGCTTGGAAAAAGCCTATATGAGTCAGGCCTAAAGCATGTCTCATGAAGACAGCCAATACATGCTGCAGTTCATGCAGAAATTCATAAGAAATGAGGCCTCAGATGGATCTTCACCAATTTGTGGAGCATCTTTCCACATCCCAGGTTTCTGAGAGTGCCTGAGGCCTCTATCTAACGTCAGGAGATATGGCTTTCTGTCACGCAGGAGGTGTGCCATATGTCATGGAGGGCCCATAAGCCCAAAATAGGTTTGTACACGTCTTGTCTTGCCTGGACATGTTTTCCTGCCCACATCAGGGGTAAACACATTAAAGGGACACAATACACCTGGCGCCATAAAGTCTGGCCTGCCCAGGGCCCAGGTTGTGTAATGTGGTTGTGTAAGATACACACACTTGGCTTGTGCCTGCCTAGTGCAAGGCACGTGTTTTTCCCAAATTAGGGAAAAGCAGGCTTGTGGATTTTGCCTATTATGGTATGCTTTGGTTACCTGCCAAGATGATTGGTCATTCTGGTGGCCAAGGGGCCATTAATCTCAGCCCACATTTGATAAAGAGAGGCACACAGGTAAACAAAGTGCTCCTGCTTTTGCTTATGCCTGCTTATGCTTGCCTACCTGCCTGCATGCCTGCTTGCTTTGCTGCTGTTTGCCTGTGCTGTCTACTTTTCTCTATGGAGACAGAGTCTCCCATGGGCTCCCAGCCAGTCATTCACACCTGCATGCCACTGGGGTGAGTTACCAGGACTAGATCTTGTATTGCTGCTATTTGTCTATGGAGCTCAGTCTCCTGTGCAGCTGTGCACCCTATTGCATGCCTGCTGCCTTGTCACTGCCTGATAAGCTCCACTGCCGTGAGTTACCAGGAGCGGACCCTGGATTGTCTGCACATGATCAGCCTGTGTGGTAAGCGTGACATCGTGCTGAGACTGCACAACTTCCTGTGCCTCTGCACCTGACGGTCCTAAGAATCCCTGGACAGAGCATCCAGAAGAAGCCAGAAGACAAGGTCAGAGACTGTTCTTTCCTCCTGAAGCCAGGAGAATTCCAGCCTCCATGTCCACGGGGAGGCTTCCCTGAAGACTGGACATTTATATAGGCTGTGACATAGCCCCGGAGGGTGATTGGTAATTAATCACAATTTGTGAGTAAATGCTTTAATGTCTCTGTAATTCTCTACTGCCTTCTGCCATAAGCAGAAAGAGTTTGGGCCCATCTACTGGGCAAACAGCATGTTGACCCCAAGTGGCATTTTGTCATGGGGAAATTCCTCTCTCTGTTTATAGTTTGAATGTTTGCTAGTTATTAACAAGTTACTGTTTGTTGTTATTCCTAGAATGTCTTCCATAACTGTGTAAGAACAGATATTAACNCCACTATATTAATATTAATATTAATATTAATTTGGATTCTCACGGTTATGAAAGACCTTATAGGAACAATATTCACAATATGGCTTATTAATAACTGTATTACAATTACTAGCATACAACTATTAACAGACTATTAACAGAGAGAGTTTTCCCCGTGGCTCAATGCTGCTTGGGGTCAATACACTGTTTGTCCAGCAGAGTGGGCTGAAAGAATTTCTGCTCTATGGAAGGAGATTACAGATATTACAGAGGTATTAAAGTATTCACTCACAATTCTGGTTAGTTATCAATAATCATCAATCACCCTCCGGGGCTATGTCAGCAGCCTATTTATCTAACAGTGTCCAAACCTCAGGGAAATTTTGCCTGTGGACCTGTGAGGCTGTAAATCCTCCTGGTTTGAAGGCAAAGGAGATCTTTCCCACCTTGGGGAGAGAATGCAGTCATCCCAGCTATCTGGGGAAATTAATAATCCTCCTGGCTTCTGGGGAGATGTATACAGTCTCTAACCTCATTCTCCTGGCGAGGATGCTTTGTCTGCCTTGTCTCCTTCTGGATGCCTTTTCCTGGGACTGTTGGCAGGACTTCTGGTGCTGGAGAAGGATGGGTGCCATGCAGTCTGAGCATGGTTCTCACGCTGGCTGGCAGGTAGATCGTGTATGACGACAAGTGGGTCTGCTCCTGGTATTTTGGCAGCAATGGCTCTTACCAGGAAACGAAGGCAGTGGGCATGCACAGCTGCATAGGAGTCTGTGGTCCACAAATATATAGGCAATACAGGATCAAAGTCCTGATTAGCTCACCACGGCTGGCTGGGAGATTCTGTCTCCATAACAGCATAAGCAAGTAGGCCGGTGAGTCTAAATAATAACAATATCAAGGTGTGCCTTAATGTTAAGTGTAAGTGATTGTGAGCAAGGGGGCCCGAGGATGGGGCCTAAGCATGAGTGTGTGAGCACTCTTGTGAATCCAGTGAGTGAGTTAGAGGTTATGAGAGCTTGCAGAAGCTCATAGAAGTGTGCATAAGCTAGCATGCACAGGAAGCAAGCATATCAGCAGGTAAGCATGCAAGAGAGGCAAGAAAGAGGCAAACATGTCTGCAGAACCTATGGGAGCACGTGTGAGCTCTCATTTATGAACTGTGGGCCGAGATCAATTGGCTAATTTGGCCACCAGTGACCAATCGGTTTGGCAGTCAGCCAAACAATACCATAATAGGCTATGTCACTTGCCTTGTACCTCTAAATACGGTGAGAGCATAGGCTGGGCCACACGCTAACAGGGTGGGCTTATGCAACCTGTTTACCACCTGCTTATATAACTAGTTTACAACCTGGGCCTCAGGCAGGCCAGACACTATGGCATCGCGGCCTATTGTGCCTTTTTCTGCCTTTAATGATTTGGGGAGGAAAACATGTTTGGGCAGGCAAGGCAAAGTGAGGCATAAGAAAAGCCTATTTTTTGGGCCTACAGGCCCTCCACGACATATAGAATATCCTCTCTCACCTATTAATATCCCACCCTCGGCAACTCCATTTTGGAGAAGTGTGCCAAAGTGGAGAAGCTATGGAAAGAAGTGAACAGTCTGCACATCATAGAAAAATATGAACAGGAGATAGACAAGGATCTTCTGTGAGATGCAGTAGCCTGGAAAACCATAGAGTCAAGCTGCCACTGAGGTGCAGGAATTCCCCACATTTAGTGTAAGTGCAACCTCTAGAGAAGGTTAAGGATGAAAGCCAGTGACTTCAGGAACAAAGAATCAAAGAATCACAGAAGCATTCAGGTTAGAAAAGACCCTCAGGATCAATGGCCAAATAATATCCCTACTCTACAAGGTTCACTCAAAACCGTATCCCTAAGTAACACATCCAAACTACTTTGGAACACATCCAGAGTTGGTGACTCAACCACCTCCCTGGGCAGCCCATTCCAATGCCTGATCACTCTTGCTGTGAATTTTTTTTCCGAATGTCCAGTTTAAACCTACCCAGTAGCAGCTTGAAGCCATTCCCATCACTAACCACCTCTGAAAAGAGACTAGCACCAACCTCCCCGCAACATCCTTTCAGGTAGCTGTAGATAGTGATGAGGTATCACCTCAGCCTCCTCTTTTTCAAATGAAACAGCTTCAGCTCCTTCAGTCACTTCTCATAAGGTTTATTCTCCAGGCCTTTCACCAGCTTCATTGCCCTCCTCTGTACTTGCTCCAGCACCTCAACAACCTTCTTCTAATGAAGTCCCAAAAACTGAACACAATACTGAAGGTGTGGCCTCACCAGAGGAGAGTACAAGGATATAATTACTTCCCTAAAGAGGAAGGCTTTTGCCTTTCATTGTTGATTTTTTGTGTTTAGTAGTACTCTGGTTAATTTAAATCATTTATGCATTTATTATCAAGAATGTATTTCTTATTTTGACTCCATTAGAAGACTGCATATAATTTCTGCAATTACTAACAACAGCTGAAAGTCCTTTTATTACCCTCTTGTGATCTTATCATGGAATATTAAAGTGATTATTTGGTATTCTTTCTTGAATAGTCCTTGTAATTTCTGCAATGCACAGTAAGGTCTGTAATTAGCCAGTCAGATTAGTAATTAGCATATGACTTTATTTAGCCAGCTGCTCATTTTTGAGGTTAATAAAATCCATTTTGAGTCACTTATGAAAGCACTCTGAAAGCAACCTTTTGGATTTTCTCATACGCTTTTCATAGTCTCATGGAAAGGCAGTAACCTTGGAAGTAGTGATTGACTCTTTTCCTTTCATAACAAACAAATGTGAAGGAAACATAAACAGGAGCCAGAGAAGACAATCATTATCAAACAGAAACTGTAACAAATCATCAAGTGAATGGATGAGAATCCATGAAGAGACAAACCCAGCTGAAGCAAGTCAGCCGTTGTCCCACAGGAACAGTACAGGACAGTTTCTACCTATTTGCTGGAAGGTTCCAAAGGTCATCTTATAGCATTCTAGAGAAAAAATGTTGGACAGTGTGACTTGATGGTCCTACACTTTGACCACAACAACCCCATGCAGCACTACGGGCTGGGGGCTGAGTGGCTGGAGAGTGGCCTGGCAGAGAGGGACCTGGGAGTGCTGGGTGACAACCATCTGGACATGAGCCGGCAGTATGCCCAGGTGGCATGGAAGGCCGATGGCATCCTGGCTTGTATCAGGAGCAGTGTGGCCAGCAGGACTAGGGATGTAATTCTGCCCCTGCACTGGTAAGGCCTCCCCTTGAGTACTGTGTGCAATTCTGGGCCCTTCACTGCAAGAATGATATTGAGGTGCTGGAGTGGGTCCAGAGGAGAGAGATAAGACTGGTGAGGGGGCTGTAGGGAAAGTCTTATGAGGAGAGGCAGAAGGAGCTGGAGTTGTTCAGCCTGGAGAAGATACTTAAGGGGACTTTATCACACTCTACAACTGCCTGAAGGGAAGTTGTAGTAAGGTGGGGGTTGGCCTCTTCTCCCAGGCAACTTGTGACAAGAGGAGAGGGCACGACCTGAAGCTGCACCAGGGTAAGCATAGGTTGAAAGGGTGATTAGGAACTTGAATAGACTGCCCAGGGAGGTAGTAGAGTTGCCATCCCTAGAAGTGCTTCAGGTGAGATTGGATGTGGCACTTAGTGACATAGTCTAGTCAATGTGGTGGTGTCAGGTCATAGGCTAGATCTGATGATCTCAGAGGTCTATTCCAGTCTCAGTAATTCTGTGATTTTATGATTCTGTGATAGGGACGGGAAGCAGAATGAAACCCACACAATGCAAGAGGAGATGTTTAGCAGTCTGTTGCACCACCTAGAAATATGCATCTACATATGATTCTGTACAAGTCTATGGAGCCAGTTGGTGTACACCCATGGATAATGAGAAGCTCACTAGGTCACTTCCCTTCATTTATTTGCAATCCTCACTAACCAGGGAGGTCCCAGATGACATTCACTTGTGATGTTTATGTACCACAAGGGCCAAAAGGGTCAATGGGGAACTGCAGATCTGTCAGTCTGAACGTGGTGCTGGGGAAGGTCATGGAGCAGATCTTCTTGACTTCCATTATGCAGCATGTGCAAATAACCAAGTGCTCAGGCCCAGTCAGCATGGGTTCATGAAGGGCAGGTTCTGCTTAAAGAACCTGATCTCCTTCTACAACAAGGTGACTTGCTAGTGGATAAGGGAAAGGCTGTGGATGTTATTTATCTGGAGTTCAGTAAAGCTTTAACTCTGTCTCCCATGGCACCCTCCTGGAGAAACTGACTGCTCATGGCTTGAATGGGTGAATATTTTGTTGGGTAAAAAGCTGGCTGGATGGCCAGACCCAAAGTGGTGATGAATGGAGTTAAATCCACTTGGTGGCTGGTATTGGGCTCAGTTCTCTTTAGTATCTTTATCAATGACCTGGCTGAGGGAGTTGAATACCCCCTCATTAATCTTGCAAATGACACCAAATTGGTTAGGAATGTTGATCTGCTTGAGGATAGAAAGGCTCTGCATAGGTATCTGGACATGCTGGATCAATCACTGGAGGTCAATTGAATGAAGTTAAACAAGGTCAAGTTCTGGGTCCTGCACTTGGGTCACAACAACCCCATGCAATGCTACAGGCTTAGGGCAGAGTGGCTGGAAAGCTGCCTGGCAGAGAAAGTCTCAGGTACTCATCAACAACAGCATACTCCTGCTCATAGCAAAATTAGAAAGTAGACCCAGGTGTAAATTACCCATCTATACTCCAATAAGGAGGCAGAGAAACAGATTACACCTGGCTTTAAATTAATCTCAGACTAAACTTAAGTAAGGTTTGTTTTTACAAATCATACCGCCAACATTGTCCTCCAACATTTATGTCTTCAGCAAGCAAATATCAGACCAGGACCATACTGTTGCCTGATGCTGGTGCAATGGGTTTGGTTTAGAGTCTACTGTCAGTTGAAATGTGTTCTGTGTAGTACTGTCTTCATCAGCTGCTAGTTTCAGCATAGCATCGATTCCATGCTTGTAGCTGTTTATAAGCCATATGTTTGCAGTGAATGGTAAAGTTTAGGATGAAGTTAGGGTTCAAATCAGCCAAAGCTACTGGCTTTAGTTTAAATAGGTTGTAGAAGGGTATAGGCTGGATATTAGGAGGAAGTTCTTCACAGAGAGAGTGATTTGCCATTGGAATGGGCTGCCCAGGGAGGTGGTGGAGTCACCATCCCTGAGGGTGTTCAGGANGGAGATAATGACTGAAGGGTCTTATAGTAGAACAAGTCAGTAGGTAACCACTCTTTCATTCTACAGAGCCTGTGTGGAGAAAATCGTCTTTGTACTTTGCTTTCTGTTTTACTAAGTTTTAAAAGAAAAAAAAATAGGTTTGAGTTTCTGGTCAAGTTTTGTCTCCAGCTACTTAAATCTGCCAATCCATTGTTTCTCTATAGTGTCTTGTGTTAAGGTGAAAAATGTACTAGAACATAAAATGCCCCCTGTGGAGTCTTTATGCTTCTTTAAATTACCAGTGCAATATGTTTTCTAAATTACCTTGAGACACTTGGAATCAAAACAGTAGTATGTCATCTCTGCTTTCCTGAGTACACAGATTTTCATTGTCCTGTGCTGTCTTTATGGTACTTTCTGAAATAGCTAAACAAGTGAAAATTATTTTTAATTAATCAGTTCTGGTAGCTTGGTAGCCTAGTGAAATAAATTTAGATTTTCAAGACAGCTGGAATGTCACATCAGCTACGGAAATACAAACTTCTCAGCACATATAAACACACACCATGAATTGAAGCAGAGCCCTGCAGGATCTCATCTCAGTGCAGTGGATTTTGTACATTTCTAGCCAAGTGTAGTTTTTATTCAGGGTAATGGCACTAACTCTCTGGGTATGCACATGAAGAGTGGCAGGTGTGTCATTTGTCCTAGTGTATACACAAATAAGCAGAGATAACAGCATATGTGCAAGAGAGCAGCCACCTGTGATACGTTTCTTGCTGGCAACTGGTAGAAATGAAAGAACTTGCGCTCCCTAGCCTCCCTAGGGAATGGAGCATTAGAAACCTATTGTTCCCTTGCCAACCACAAAATGAGATTTTGCTTGACTTTCTCCTCTGGTTCTGTGGTGTTCAATTTGTTGGGGTTGTTTTTGTTTGTTTGTTTGTTTTGTTTGTGTGTGTGTGTGTTCTCTTAATCTGCTGGAAAAGGGGGAGAAGCTGCCTACTTGCCTTGATCACTGAAAGAGCTCTTGTAAGCAGTGGCAGGGAAATATACTTAGTGAGCACTGCTGGATGATGACTCAAGGATCAAAGCATTCCTTTGTATTAAACGAACAATCTTGTCTTTCGGGTTTCAGTGTTCTTTCCTCCTTTGACTTCGTTGCTATCTGATCGACAGGGGGCAAAACCACCAGCCTTTGAAATGCAATGGCAAATTCTAAAGGCAACTGTTAACATCCTTATTAGCGTAGTTGTTCTTCTAGATGCATTTTAGGACATAAGGAATAATTACAAGAGTAGCGAAGCTGAGGTTACCTGACTCTGGATATTTTTTAAGATGTGAAATGCTCAGACATCATTAAAAGTAGAACAAACCTTCTGAAATTCCTTCTTGGCTCCTATAAAATTTCCATCGGTTAAGGAAAGAGACTTTTTTATTCTGTTAGTGGTTCGCAGAGCAAAGTGATATATAATGGCTGTGGTGAACTCAGCAATTTAGAATTACTCTTGAAATTGTCACCATCTTTCTTGAGATCTATGCTTACAGAGTAAATAAACTGTGCTCACATGTGGCTAAAATTAATACATATGTTAATGACAATGCAGTAAGTAGTAACTCCTTTGTATGTCCTCTATTCTATCTTACCTAAGTATGTGGATCAGATGGCTGGAAAGTAACAGCTTTGGATTTACCACAGTCACAGCAATAAATATCCTTTCTATCTTATTCCATCTATTGTCTTTTCATAAGGCTTGCTTCATGGTGTAGGTGGGTTGGAAGCTTTAAGAAAACAAACAAACAAACGACAATTTTTTTCCAGTGTTTGAAGCTGTATGCTGCCTGGTAATACCTTACTGCAAAATGGAGGTTTGAGCATTGAAATCTGTTACAGGGAAATACAATGGCCTGTTTAATAAGCAGTATGTCTCTCTTCTGAAAACAGAGAGAATGGAAGAGGAGAGCAACAAAAAAGGAGATTACAACTCACCTTAAAAAAATGGTAACTATAACTGACTTTTTTTTTTTTTAATAGAAACTTGCAACTTTTTGAGACTCTTCTTTTCCCAGAGAGAAAGGACATTTCATTGTCAGAGAATGAAATGTTTAAATACAGAGTAATAAAGTTTTATAGCTTATTTAGCACTTAGAATGTAAATATTGCTTCTTCTGTTCCTGTGAATGGCTCTCACACGTGACCGTGATTTTTCTCTGCCTGTTTTTTGTTGAGTCTGATTTGGATGATTAAAAAGGGGACGTTTTATTATATTTTCTAGTGTAGCATTTTGCCACCTCAGTGATTCTAAAATAGCTTCCTAGTTATCATTGACTAGGAATATAAAGCAATAATATCATGGCTTCCTGCCAAGGAGAAGGAAAAAAAAATAATAAAAAAAAAAGAAGTAGAAGTAAATTTTGGAATGTAGGAAATGAAAAAGTGTTGCTGCAGTAAATTAGAATACCACCCATGTTAGGGAATGGAAGTGCAGCAATTTTTGTTGGGTTTTGTTAATGTTGTTTGTTTGTTTGTTCTTGTGGAGGGTTTTGCTTTGTTTTTCAGTTTGGGGTTTTGTTTGGTTGATTGTTTTGTTTCGTTGTTATTGTTTGCTTGTTCTGTTTGTGTGAGGGACTAAATCTTATCTCACTTCTTTCTGTAAATCAACAAAGATAAAGATCGACTTTGCTGCTTCCCCAGACAACAGCTGCTCAGGTGGTTGGCCTGAATGCTCAGGGGTGTAAATTAGATCGTCTTTGTTTCCCCACCCGTCACCCCCCCGGACCACAGCTGCTCAGGTTTCTTTTGCCTGACTGTGTATTGAAGTTGAGGTGGAGGAGTGAGGGGGGAAAGCGCTGCTGGCGCCAGACCCCTGCAAGACACATCATCTGCTCTAGAAAGGAAGGATGGTGTAAAAGGCTTGTGGAATGTGCAACAGATTCGCCACCTGTCGTGGCTAGCCCTGGAGGTGCATTCAGTGTATGGACAGGTAAATGGCATAGGACGAGTGTGGAGGTCCTTCCCGACGTGGAAGCCCATATGAGAATACACAGGAAGATTTCTGAGGAGGCTACCTGGACAAATATCTAAAACTGTGACTGAAAACTGTATAGAAAGACATGAGCAATGCCTGCTCAACAGAACAAGAACTATCGAAGAAGAGGTCCAGTGAAGAACACACTCACTGGAATAACATCCCTGAGCAACACAAAACTGAAATGAACTTGGACTTTGGAAACCTTGTCTCTGTCCTCCCACCCCTCTCTGGCCTACATTAATATAATTCCTCTCCCCTCCCCCTCCCTCTCCCCCTCCCTCTCCCNCTTCTGGTATTTGGTCTCACTTGTACATTAATTCCACAACATGGAAATTTGTAAGAACATATCCCTATCCTCTGGACAGAGATATTTTTAATCTCTCTCTGTCATGATGAGGAAAAGAAACCTTGCAACCCAAAAGGTTACAAATAGGTATGTTTATTAAGTGTGCTGCTGCACAGAAGATCTCTCCACCAAAGAATGTGCACATCCTGGGTCCCAACCTTGCGTTTTATATGTTGTTACTTATCACATATTCACGAGAGATCAAGGGAAAGTTCATGCATATACAAAGTACTTCTGAGAGGTGTTTTGTGTTTGCCTGCCCACAGTCCACACCCTGGTCATGTTCTCTGTGGTCCTAGGGATGAAGGCAACAGCCTTCATTGCGCTTTTGATTGCAAAATGTGCTGAAATGTATAGCTTATCACTGAGCCCAAACTTCTAGGTTGGTTCTGGCCAGTTTCAGGGCCTCTGTAGGAGTCTGCACTTCCTTATCTTGATGTCTCAAGGCTCTCAGGGTCTCTGTAAGAGTCTCGAAGGAGAAGACTTTTTGAAAAATGTAGGAAGGAGGAGCTGAGGAACTCCAGGCCAGTCAGTCTCACCTCTGTGCCTAGTAAGATCATGGAGCTGATCTTCCTGAAGGCTCTACTGAGACAGGAGAATAGTGAAGAGGTGATTTGGTACAATCAGCATGGCTTCACCAAGGGCAAATTCTGCCTGACAAACCTGGTGGCCTTCTATGAACAGGTCACAATATTAATAGATGAGGGGTGAGCAACTGATGTCATTTACCTGGACCTGAGCGAGGCCTTTGACACTGTCTCACACCACATCCTGGTCTCAAGCTGGTGAAACATGGGTCTGATGGGTGGACCACGAGATGGATAAAGAACTGGCTTGATGGCCGCACCCAAATAGTAGCTGTCAATGGGTCCAAGCCCAAGTGGAAGCCAGTGACAAGCAGAATCCCTCAGGGATCAGTCCTGGGACCAGTCTTGTTCAACGTCTTTGTCAGTGACATGGACAGAGGCATTGAGTGCACTGTCAGCAAGTTTGCTGATGACACCAAGCTGACTGGTGCAGCAGACATGCTGGAGGAAAGGGATCCCATCCAGAGGAACCTGGACAGGCTGGAGAGGTGGGCACAAGCCGACCTTGTGAGGTTCAACAAGATTAAGTGCAAGGTCCTTCATCTGGGTCAAGATAGTGCCAAGCACAAATCCAGGCTGGGCAGTGACTGGCTGGAGAGCAGGCCTGAGGAGAGGGACTTGGAGGTGCTGGTGGATGAGAAACTCAACATGAGCCAGCAGTGTGCACTTGCAGTCTGGAGGGCCAACCAGATCCTGGGCTGCATCAGAAGTGTGGCCAGCAGGTCAAGGGAGGTGATTCTCCCCCTCTACCTGTTCTGCTGAGACCCCACCTGGAGTACTGCATCCAGTTCTGGAGCCCCCAACACAAGAATAATGTGGAGATGCTGGAGCGTGTCCAGAGAAGTGCCACTGGGATGATCAGGGGGCTGGAGCACCTCTCCTATGAAGACAGACTACAAGAGTTAGGGCTGTTCAGTCTGGAGAAGAGGAGGCTCTTAGGTGAACTTTTTGTGGCCTGCCAATATCTGAAGAGGGCCTACAAAAAAGCTGGGGAGAGACTTTTTAGGCTACCAGGTAGTGACAGGACTGAGGGGAATGGAGCAAAGCTGGAGGTGGGTAGATTCAGACTGGATGTGAGGAGGAAGTTGTTCAGCACGAGAGTGGTGAGAGCCTGGAATGGGTTGCTCAGGTGGTGGTTGAGGCCCCATCCCTGGAGGTGTTTATGGCCATGCTAGGTGTGGCTCTGGCCAGCCTGATCTAGGATAGAGTGTCCCTGCTCATGGCAGGGAAGTTGGAACAAGATGATCGTTGTGGTCCCTTCCAACCCTGACTGATTCTATGATTCTAAGAGTCGTTGTTTTCTTATCTTAATGCCTCTGGGTGGGCACATATTTCACAGCTCCTCCTTCGTTAGTTCTAGGTATGCAGATATGATGGCAAAAGTGTTTCTACTTCTAAACCCCTTCATGTCCTCTGGACTGGGGCAGTTTGCTGTCAATTTAGTTTGATTTATTTGGCTTTTATTTGATTTTGATTTTTTTTGTCTGGGTGATTTTTTTGTGTGTGTGTGTTTGTTTTTCTTTTCTTTTTCAATCAATGTTTAATTTCTAGTGACTTTTTGAGATCTGATAAATTTCTAGTTCACTGTTGGAAATTATAGCAGCGGAATATTAATGTGATACAATCTACTCCAGTAAGTTTGGCATAATTCACCTCTGTGGATTTAAATCACTTCAATCAGAGTTGTGGATGTGTTTCTATCCAAGGAATGAAATCTGTTGTCCAGGTTGCAACTCCACTTAAGGTAATAGAATTGTCTAAAATTTGGCATTGCTGCCCTCTTCATAATTCAATGGTTTAAGTGTTCTTACCTTAAGAATAAAGTAAGATAATCCTTCTATTATATATATAAAAAAAAGTTTTTAAGAATACAATGCTTCTATTTTGTAGCATTGGCCACTTTATACACACCTAAGCTATATTTTACTGTCATCCAATAAACTATAAGATAAATGGAAAATTAGGTAATGGAAAATGAATTTATATGTTGTGAGATTAAACGCTCTTTTCTCACAACAAACGAGAGACTTTGTGTGAGTGCTTTATGTCTTTAACTTCAGGAACTGTAACATGACTATTAGCATTATGAAATAGGCTGATTCAAATAATGAGGCAATAGCTGAAATTAAAACAGAACACTGTGTCATACCAAGTCTCTGAAACAGGGTAGAAACTTGTAATGGAGAGCTGCTCTTACAAAGCCTTCATGTTGTGAGTTTCAAAAAGTTACCAAGTTTTGTGTTTTGTTTTGTTTTAATAACCTCCCCCCCCACCAAAAAACAAACAAACCAAAACAAAACAAAAGCAAAAACCAGAAAATGTGTTGACTTTATATTGTATCCACTCAGAGTAAATATTGAGTGATTTGTGATGCTGACTTTGCTTTTTTCTTGAAATGTCATACTATTCAGAAGAAAAGATCTAAGTTGCGTATTTAAGAATTTCTATCAACATAATCCAAAAGTTCTGAATATTCTATCTCATTGACTTACTCTTTAGAGCCTGAATTTGAGCTGCTTTCTGTCAAGTTTATCTGACCATTTTATTTATGGATTTTTTTTTCTAATTGTGGTGGTTTGGGTGTTCCCCACCCCCCCACACTTTAGAAATCACCCAGACTAGACTCAGCTGGCTCTGGAAATATGAATGAAGCTTATATTTACAGCCGGCACAATATACAAGCAAATATTTACAGTATATACAGTTATAGACAGAAATATACAAGGTAAAAGATAATACAGAAACACAACTCCCCTCCCAGAAACCTGAGTCCCCAGGAGGGGCTCTCAACCACCTCCTCACCTTCCCCCTGCCCCTCTCAACCTTACCCCAGTCCCAAGGAAGAATGGAGGCTCAGCCGGGGGGTTAAGAGGTGCAAGGTGGATCAGCCAAAAGAAAATGGAGGGTGAGGTTAGAAGAGAGAGATGCAGTTCAGCCAGCAGCCCCAGCTCCCCAGCAGGTGAAAAGTGGAGAGCAAAGTGAAGTGACTTTATCTATGTTTTGCTTTCCTTTTTTCACACATCTCAGCAAAGTAGACATCACTGTTGTTTTCCTTCCACAGCCTATGATCTAGTCCTTCTCACCAAAATATTCTAGCTAGCTTCCAACTACCGCACTAATTCTTAGGAAAACACTGTTTTCTTAGGAGTAAAGTCTATAGTTTTATCTGGTAATTAAAATCCACCCCCCCCCCCCCCCCCCCCGNTGTAGTATTTCTACTACAAACCCCCCCCCCCCCCCCCCCCCATAGTTTTATGATTAACCGTCATGCCTCTACATTAACATGTGTAGCATGGGCAGTAAACCCATACTTGGTATACACTATTGGCCATCTGATCAAGGGGAGCTCATTGATGATACCTTCCTACTCCAGCTACAGGAAGCATCATGCTCACAATCTCTCATCCAGCTTGGGGGCTTCAACCACACGAACATCCAGGAGACTCCGAGATTGCCTCAGTGATAACTGGCTGACACTGTTGCTGAGCCTCCATCATTTTGGAAAAGTCATGGAGAACAGGTGAGGTCCCTGACAACTGGAAGAAAAGGAATGTCACTCCAGTCTTTAAAAAAGGCAAGAAAGAGAACTCAGGCAACTACAGAGCAGTCAGCCTCACCTCCATCCCTAGAAAGGTGCTGGAGCAGCTGTGAGAGTCTAAATCAGGGGTCCTCAAACTTTTTAAACAGGAGGCCAGTTCACTGTCCCTGAGATACTGTTGGGGGGCGCACTATAGTTTGGTTCCAGCCCTGTCCTGGTGAATGCTTGTGGGCTGTGGAGGCTGGCAAGCAGATTAGGTGGCAGGAAGCAGCTGCTTGGTTTCCCCCCCAACCCCTGGCAGAGGGTGGGGAGGGTGGTTCTGTAAATACTGGTGAGCCCGACTGAGGAACATGAGGTGCTGTATCTGTCCCATGGGCTGTCGTTTGGGGACCCCTGGTCTAAATTGTCTCTCCTTTGTTCATGTCAATCAACAAAGATAAAGATGTTTTTTGCTGCTCCCCTCCAGACAATAGCTGCTCAGGTGTTTTTGCCTGAAATTATCAAAGATGCATAACTGGAGGGGCAAACGTTGTAAATGACGTGGCCTGACAGGTTAGCTCTGCCCACTGATAGCACAGCTGGCAGTCACTTAGGCATTAATGTCCTTAGGGGGAGCTGAGAAAAACTGTAAAAAAGACACTGGGCCTATACCAGTAGTGGTGAGCATGTGAGAGAGAGTGAGTTTGCAGTCCCGAGGGATACCCTTCAGACAAGGAGCGTAGTCAGGACTTTGAATTCTAGGAAAGCAAAATTCCAGCTCTTCAAGAAGTTATTAAGTAGAACCCACTGGGAAACGGTCCTCAGGGACAGGTGAGCAAACCAAATCTGGTAGATCTTTAAGGATTCTTTCCAAAGATCACAAGAGCTCTTCATCCCCAAGTGTAAGAAATCAGGCATGGATGAAATCAGTGCCTGGCTGAGCTGGGTGAAAACATAAAGACCAAGAGAGAATTGCACAGTGTAAGCAGGAGTAGACAGTCTGGAAGGAGTAGAGCAACACTCTCTGGTTGTGCAGGGATGAGGTCAGGAAGGCAAACCAAGGCTGGTGCTGAACTTGATAATGGCTGCAAAGAATAACAGAAAAGGCTTCTTCAAGAACAGTCAGCCAGCAGAAGAAGGTTAAAGAAAGCATACCTGCTCTGATGAGTGAGAGTAGAAAGCTACAGACAAGGAGAAGGCTGAGGCACTCAATAAGATTTTGCCTCAGTTTTCACTGGGAGTCTTGTTCCTACCCACTCCTGAGTTGATGGACCACTAGATGAGGACCAGACAATAATGTTCCTCACACTATAAGGAAGGATCAGATTCTTCAGAACCATCTGAAGAATCTGAACCTGAACATTCTTTCTGCATAGTGGATGAAGGAAAAAGATGTGGCTGTTGTTTATCTGGACTTCAGTAAAGCCTTTGACACTGTTTCCCACAACATCATGGAGAAACTGACTGCTCATTGTTTGCATGGGTGGATGCTTTGCTGCACCAAAAGCTGGCTGGATGGCGAGACCCAAAGAAATCTCCCACACAGTTTAGTTCCATCTGCAGACTTACTGAGGGTGCACTTAATTCCTTCATCCAGGTTATTGAGAAAGATATTGAAGAGAACTGGTTCCAGTATTGAGCCCTGGGGAACACCACTAGTGACTGGCTGCCAGCTGGATTTAACTCTGCTCACCACCATTCTTTGGGCCTGACCATCCAGCCAGCTCTTAACCCAGCTAATTGTCCACCCCTCCAAACCATAAGCAGCCAGATTTTCCATGAGGATGCTGTAGGAAACAAAGTCAAAAGTTTACTAAAGATCAGTAAACAACATCCACAACTGTTCCTTCATCCACTAAGTGACATACTTTCACATAGAAGGAGATCAGGCAGGGTCGTTAAGCATGACCTGCCCTTCATGAACCCATATTGATTGGGTGTGATCACCTGGATGCCTTTCACACGCCAGTTAATGGCACAGAATAATGGCACTGAATATGACCTACTCCACAGACAGTGCACCCTCAGCAAGTTTTCTGAAGACACCAAGCTGAATGGTGTAGTTGACATGCCAGAGGGACAAAATGACATCCAAAGGGACCTAGACAGGCTAGAGAAGTGTGCTCAGGAGAACCTTGTGAGATTCAATATGACAAAGTGCAAGGTACTGCTTCTGTGTTGGGACAATCCTCATTATTAATACAGGATTAATAAGGATATTGAGAGGAGCTCTGCAAAAAAAGGCTTAGGAGTACCAGCGGATGAGAAGGAGGACATGAGCCATTCTTGAGTACACCCAATGTGTACTTCAGTAAGCAAACTGTATCCTGGGCTGTATGAAAATAATCGTGGTCAGCAAGTTGAGAGAGGTGATTCTACCTGATGCAACAGGTCCAGAGGAGAGTGATCAAGATGATCAGAGGGCACCTCTCCTACAAAGACAGGCTGGCAGAGTTGTGTTGTTTGGCCTGGAGTAGTCTCGACTCCAGGAAGACCTTATACTTGCATTGCAGTATGTGAAGGGGACCTATAGGAAGGATGGGGAGGAACTGTTTAAGGGTAGCAATTGGATGAGCGTCAATGGTTTTCAACTGGATCTGGGTAGAGTCCAGTTGATATTAGGACTTCACAATGAGAGTGGTAAAATACTGGAACAGTACAACAGAGTTATGGTGGAGGACACATTCCTGGAGACACTCAAGCATGCAAGGTCAAACTGAATGGGGCCTTGAACAGCCTGACCTAGTTGGAGGTAACTGCTCACTGCAGCGAAGTTGAGCAAGATGACTTTTGAGAGTGCTTTCCAACTGAATGTGTTCAATGTATCTATAAAAGTAGCTTCTCAAAGTTCATTTACCTCGTCTCAATTCTTAAAAACAGATAAATGATAGCGCTTTTGTCCCATTTCAGGAATAAAGTTCAAGTGAGATTTTAATCAGTTAGTCCAACAGTTGGAATTAAAACTATTCTAATGGTAAATTATTTTTTTCATTTGTATTAGAAATTTAAGGATGAAAGCATGTCTTTGCTAGCTAATTCATTTCATTGTTCACCCTGTTCTCAAACTTTCTCCAGTTAACACATTCAACATAACGCTGCAGAAAATTAGGTGATCTTCTGTTTAAACTTTTCTTCTACAAGATTCTTGCAATTCATTATGCAGCTTGTCCTCTAGAGGAACTAGAAAGCTTCTTTCTGCTTAAGGCAGAACACACATGGATTCAGTTAGAGAATTTCTTAAAAGAGGCTTTTGAATATTCACTCATAAAAAATTATCACTGGACTTCTGGGGCTGAATTGTAGTTCCCAGACAGTACACAAACACTTGAAGGAAGTTTTGTGGATGTCTTAATAGTCGTTGAGGCATATAGATCTTGCCAGGCCCTAACAGGGTGCTGGGAGAGAGGCAGATGATGCTGACATGATCCTGATTCCTCCAGACTTGGCACCAAGGTCTGTAGATGTGCAGGCAGGATGTCTTGCATCTGTGCAGATGGGCACAATGTCAGTGGCACTTCTTGCAATGTCATTAGGCACTTAATGCCAATACTTGGTAAACTTGAGACATGGCAACTTTCCAGGTAGACAAGCACAAAATATCAGTCTTATTATTACGCAGCTATGCTGGCTTGGAACTTAGCAGACATAACGATGCAAAGCAAATAAGGCAAGAGCACGGCAGGATACAACAGCAGAGAGCGAAGAAGCTGAAGTACAATAAGGCTGAAACACAATAAGGCAGAAGCACATTATGTTTGCCTGCTCATCTCTTTTTTACATGAGCCAGCAGTGTGCCCAGGTGGCCAAGAGAACCAATGGCATCCTGGCCTGCATCAGGAATGGTGTGGCCAGCAGGAGCAGGGAGGTCATTCTGCCCCTGTACTCTGCACTGGTTAGACCACACCTCGAGTACTGTGTTCAGTTCTGGGCCCCCAGTTTAAGAGGGACATTGAGATGCTTGAATGTGTCCAGAGAAGGGCAACGAGGCTGGTGAGAGGNGATACTGTGACACTGTGATACTGTGATCAATTCAGCCTGAGACTAAAGGCTCCTTGGCCACAGAGTTTACCCAATCAGAATGTCAGTTTGCCAAACTTGACCATATTAGATAAAGTCAGGGTTTACTGTATATGTAATAATGTATAAATATGTGAGGGTACCTTGTTTACAACTTGGAAAAGACATAGTGGCACCAGACCTTTGTCTTCCTTTCCCACAGTTGCTTGCCCCAACAGCTGAAGGAGGAAGAGCAGAATACATGTTTGGTCAAACCAGGACATATTTAGGCCTATTTTTGCCTTCACAACACATTTTCATATAACAAGTTCATGATGTGCCTGCAAAAGATCTAGAAGAAGAAGTCAGTGACAGTGCAGGCACTTTTCTTACACAGTCTGGTTGCTGTGTCTTGTCCAGGTAAATGTAGTGTAGGTATTGAGATTCTGGAAAGACTCTTGCTCCATGTAGAGTGGCAGGGATCTTAAGAAATATAATTCCCTTTACCATGCTGTGTGAAGATCAGCCACTGCACTTGTGGGGATAGATATCACCCCTTGGTTTCTTGACAGTTGTGCATTGTTGGTCTTTTCTATCTTCTGTTATTTCCTTTCAGTTTGCATTTTTAATAGTGTCTAAAACACTGCAGTGCTATAGCATAACCTAAGTAATCTTTCTGGGTAAAGTTATTGACCTGAGTCTTGTGATCTTATCAGACATTTTGGCTGTATGCTCTATGACCATAGCCACAGTATTCACTTACTGTGTCATATTTCAAAAGGGATGAGTTTTGTTGTTTTCTTTTTCTAATTGATGATTTACTATAATTTATATCTATAGCATTGTCTGTATCATTGTCTCTTAGATGCTTACTTTGGAAGACTAGATCTTAAAAATACTCATTACATATGAGTGTTCAGGTAGGTACTGCACTTACTCCCAGGAATAGTCCAATTAAGTCAAAGTGCAGCTTGTATCAAATCCAAGACACATTAAATCAGTTGAAATGTTCCCATTTACTCCAACAGAAGCTGGATCCAAGCCATCATATCTTCAGCTCTCCGAAAGTGCCAACATTTATTTCAAATACACCTACTCAAATTTGTTTAAGAATAGAATAGAATCTCCTGATATTTTGTACTACATAAAAATATTTCCTCATACAAGAGTAGAGAAAGGAATGTGATGATTGTACCTTAGAAAAAAATCCTTCAACGTTATAAGGTCTAATATATAAATAATCCAAATACTGTAAGAAATACAATACAAATGAACAACTAACTGAAATTTGTTAGAGCTGCTGTCACTCAGGTCTTACTCATTTGCCTAGTTTGTTCATAGGCCTTTGATTTTTGTACATACTGAAATTTAAATACATTATCATTAAATGAATTCAAAGGAATTTGGCTTAACCAATCATAA
Source organism: Tricholaema leucomelas (assembly GCA_013400475.1). Taxonomy (NCBI): domain Eukaryota; kingdom Metazoa; phylum Chordata; class Aves; order Piciformes; family Lybiidae; genus Tricholaema lacrymosa; species Tricholaema leucomelas. The sequence goes on from WAAF01017745.1 coordinate 27,329, forward strand.
GAAAGGCTACTACTTTTGCAGTCTTGAATTCAACCTAGTAAGTATTACTTAAGTTATTTATAAATTCTCACAATTGTACATGCCTAGGAAATAGTTTGATATATTTTCCTAATTTTAGTTTGATTGGGGTCTTTTGTTTGGCTTTGGTTTGGTTTGGTTTGGGTTTTTGTATACTGAGCTATTGCATGTGAATGATGGAGTATGGGTGAAACCACACTTACATGTATGTGCACAGTTTTCAGAGCTTTCACAGTAAGATTTATTGCAATGTCTTTAAGGTTCATACTTAGTAATCCATGACTGTGCTAGCTTGAAGCTAGCGAGAATGTTTTGGTGAGAAGGGTTAGATCACAGGCTGTGAAAAAGAAACAGTGATGATGTCTACTTCACTCATAGGCTTGCTGAGATGTCAAAGAACAAGAATCCAAACATAAATAAGGGAGTCACTCTCTGTCCAGAATGTGGGCATTTTCCCTCTAACCTCACCCTCTGTCTGATTAATCCACTTTGCTTCCTAACACCCCTGGCTGACCTCCATTCTTCCTTGAGGCATAAGGCAACATCTGGGGTAAGGTAGAGGGGTGGGAGAAGGTGGAAGTGTGATTGGGAGCCCCTCCTGGGGACTCAGGTTTCTGGGAGGGCTGTTGTTTTTCTGTATTACCTTTTACCTTATATATTTCTGCATATAAATGTATATACTGTAAATATCTGTTTTTATATTTTGCTAAGCNTTTTACCTTATATATTTCTGCATATAAATGTATATACTGTAAATATCTGTTTTTATATTTTGCTAAGCTGTACATATGAACTTCATTCAAATTTCCAGAGCCATCTGAGTCTAGTCTGGGTGATTTCCAAAGTGTGTGTGGGGGGGCAGGTAACGCCTAAACCACCACATCTTTTATTTTATTTATAAGGTCTAACATATAAATAATCCAAACACTGTAAGAAATACAATGAAATACTGAGCTATTGCATGTGAATGATGGAGTATGGATGAAGCCATACTTACATGTAGGTAAGAGCTTTCACAGTAAGATTGATGGTAATGCTATTAAGGTTCATACTTAGTAATCCATGACCTACTAAATAACACCTCTGTGTCATTGAAAAGATGCATTAAAAAAATAATTGCTTGTTTTAATTTGCTAGACCACATGTTATCTATTTTATAAATAAGTCAGAGATACAGAACCCCATCATTCTTTTGAAAAAAATACCTCCAAAAAAAAAAAGCAGGCAAAACAACTTCCAATTTCTTGTATTCCTAAATAATTCAGGGTGGCAATCTATGCTAGGTGATTGCTTTTCTTCAACTACATCTAGAAAGTTCTTAACTGTTTTCCTGGATTCATTTACTTCTGTAAATTAGCTTTCAGTGAAGAGTTACTCCATTATGGGAAATAAGTGACATCTGGAGGAACCACCTTCATGAGGTACAAAAAACAATTAGCTGCATGAAAAGTAATAGGGTCACGGAGCTAAGCTTTTCAGTCTTTTTACTAGAAGAAGTAGTCATGCATTTCAGGACAGAAGAACAACTTTTCTGACATATACTTGAATTTAACAGCTTCATTTAATCTTTTTGTTTCAGAGATGAGTGGGACCATTTTGACAAAGCGCAGGTACAGTGCTGTCAGCAGTGTCACAAAATCATTCTAATTAAAAAGATTCATACTGTGAGCTCCACAAATTGTTCAACAAAACATTTACTAGTGAAGAGCTACAGTTCAAAATCAATGGAAAGAAAGAGATTTTAGCAGCTTTTTCAAACTAGTGCATAAGCTCCCAAATGCAGTGCTGGTCACAGATGGTGAGCATACAGTTGATTTTAACACAAGTTTTGTAGTTACATTGTGTTTACTGCCACATTTTTCCAATAAAAAGTTTAGGCTGTGAGGCTCAGCCTCTTTTTGTATTTTCAGTAATGCTGATAAAGTCTATCATTATTTAGAACTATTCATGGAAATAAAATCTCTATACATGGATTTTTCTACTTCCCCCCACCCCCGCCAAATCAGTTATCTGAAACTTCTACTAGATGTTTCTTATCCCAAACTCAAGTTGTTGGTTGGATATGCAACCTACAGGGAAACAGCAAATTAATGAATTAAATTAAGGAAGGATCAAGATTTCTTGTCTAGCCCAGTCTAATCTGAACACATATCATGCAGCATAATTACAGGCATGAACTTAGGAAACAGAAAAGTTTCCTGTCACTTTTCTTGACAGACTTCTTTGGGAAAAGAAAATGGAATTGATATTGTAGTACCATGGTGTTGTTTTTAAAGTTATAGTTAAAGGGAATTTAAAAAGCTACATATAAATAGGAGAAAGAGCATTGAAATAGGTGATACCCATTCCTGGACTGTGTCCCATTCTGATGCACCTACTACCCACAAAGTCTAGAACGACTCTTTAACAGATGAAAATTTTGTGCCTTTTCTCTTGAAGGATTTATTTTCTTGAAATGTCATTCTTTCTTCAGTTACATTTAGTAAATACCTTCAGCAAACTGCACACCCCCCATACATGTAAAGCATTCTTATGTGTCCATTCTTAAATTTCTATTTTTTTTGTTTTAAATAATAGCGAAGGTGTAATTTATTTTTTCTTTATAAAGTTGAATAATAAAATAAGGTTTATAATGTTAGGCTTAAGGAATATATCAGACACCTCACTTACAATGTAACAATTTATGAGCAGATAAACCAGCCATCACCCACAGCTTTTGTGTCTAGCCATCAGTGACATGGTCTTATTCCTGCTTGATGTAATAATGGGAAAAGTATGAAAAGAGGAAGATTAGACAAGTTTATAATAAAGAGTATTCACATCTTGTAATATAGAATCATAGAATCATAGA
>WAAF01017746.1:5577-18738 GCA_013400475.1 Tricholaema leucomelas
TCCCTGGAGCTGTTCAAGGCAGGATTGGACGTGGCACTTGGTGCCATGGTCTAGCCTTGAGCTCTGTGGTAACAGCTTGGACTTGATGATCTGTGAGGTCTCTTCCAACCTTGGTAATACTGTGAGACTGTGAACACTGCCCAGAGAGGTTGTGGAATCTTCTTCTCTGGAGCCTTTCCAGACACACCTAGATGTGTTCCTGGGTGCCCTGCCCTGGGTGCCCCTGCTCCGGTAGGGGGTTGGACTGGATGATCTCTGGTGGTCTCTTCCAACTCCTAAGATTCTGTGACTCTGTAACACTCTAAATAACTTTTTAATGCAAGGGATTTTAAAAAAAGCCATGCCATGTGGCACTGAATGCATGAACCCTGCAGCTTAGCAGAGGCAGAATCCCTTTTATTGCCCAGGAGAGCAGGTTTTGTACATTTCTTTGCCTTGCACTTAACCAATGATACATAACAGAGTGTATAAACAATACGTAGCCCCCAGTGAGAAGTGCCAGCATGGCAAAGAGGAAGGCAGGAGCTGGCATAGCAGGGGCTGCCCAGGGATAGGAAAAGGCTGAACATAGATAACAGGAGACTGGCAGAGGAAACGCTAGGGTGATAAGGAACAAGTCCTCCCTAATGGAGTATCAAAGCCTTTCTGTTGCCTTGGTCTATTGCTCACAGACTGCTTTTTGTTGTCCGTATCAGTCATCCATCTCTGTGCTGTCTCTGTGGAACAAAGGCAGTAAAATTTCTGCCATACCAATTCCCTCAATGCCTTAACATTCAACTAGATTTTTCATAGACAAAGGTGTTGTACAGTCTTCTTACAAGCACAAGACCTTGCCACAGAAAACTTTTTATCATTGTCTATTGTTCTTTACAAGTGATGACCTAAGAGCAGTCAGTGTTAGGTACAGTGCAGATCTGCAGCCTTCCATGGCCTCTCTTCCAGGAGCTGCAGCACCAGAGTTTAAATGTGTTCCAGATGTCCTCTATCTCTTTCACTTACTTGAAAGGTCCTGAGTTGGACTGGATGATCTTGGAGGTCTCTTCCAACCTAGTTGATGTCTATGATTCTATGAAATAAAGGCTTACCTGATTATGAAATTCTATATAACTAGAGAATAGTATCACTAGTGGACAGTTAGTGTCACCAAAGCTGATTTTAGAGAGTTTTGAGAACATTAGAGAGGTATTTGAAGATCTCCGGATTGTCATAACAAAGTTAGGGCCATGTGGAATGTGATGGTTTGGGTGTTCCCTGCCCCCCACCCTGCACTTTAGAAGTCACCCAGACTGGACTCAGCTGGCTCTGGAAATATGAATGAAGCTTATATTTACAGCTGGCACAATATACAAGCAGATAGTTACAGTAGATACAGTTATAGACAAGTTAAAAGTAATACAGAAACACAACAGCCCTACCAGAAACCTGAGTCCCCAGGAGGGGCTCTCTACCGCCCCTTCCCCTTCCCCCTACCCTCTAAACCTTACCCCAGTCCCGAGGAAGAATGCAGGTTCAGCCAGGGGGGTTAGGAAGCAAAGTGGATTAGAAAAGCAAAACAGAGGGTGAGGTTAGAAAAATGCAGCTCGGAGATCACCAGCAGCAGAAGTGGGACTGCTTGATCTAAGTTTTGCTTTTTGTTCTTAGACATCTCAGCAAGCCTAGGAGCAAAGTAGACATCACCATTGTTTTCCTTTCACAGCCTGTAATCTAGTTCTTCTCACCAAAACATTCTAGCTAGCTTCAAACTAAGGTTGGACCTGGAAGATCTTGGAGGTCTCTTCCAACCTAGTTGATTCTATGATTCTATGAAATAAAGGTTTACCTGATTATGAAATTTTTGTAACTAGAGGATAGTGTTGTTAGTGGACAGTTAGTGTCACCAAAACTGATTTTAGAGAGTTTTGAGAACATTAGAGAGGTATTTGAACATCTCCTTATAGTATCATGGGCATAGCAAAGTTAGGGCCATGTAGGGGAGGACAGTTCATAAGACCACGAACAAGAGAGCAAATGGATTTTGTTCCTGAGAGGTGAGTCCAGAGACACAAAGAAGTGTGTGTATCCTGTGTGTACTACTGCCTACTTCACTTTCTAACATCTCCATAACTGATACCTTTTTTTAGTGTCAGGAAGTAACGTTTTGATATTGAAGACTTCTGTGATGATTTGGGTGTTCCCCGCCCCCCTACTCTTATGAAATCACCCAGACTAGACTCAGCTGAGCTGGAAATTGAATGGAGTTTTATGTTTACAGCTTAGCACAATGTACAAGCAGATATTTACAATATATACAGCTATAGATCGAAATATACAAGTTAAAAAGGTAATATGGAAACACAACAGCCCTCCCAGAAACCAGAGTCCCCAGGAGGGGCTCCCAACTGCCCTTTCACCCCTCTACCGTACCCCAGACTTTGCCTGAAGTTCAAGGTGAGTTTGGAGAATTGGCCAGGGGGGTTAGAAAGCAGAGGGATTAGTTACACAGACAGCAGATTAGGGAGAAAAGTGCAGGCAGGCAGAGCCAGAGAGCAGCTCTGTTATCTATGTTTGTGTTCTTGCTTTTATCCATCTCAGCAACCCTGTGAGTGCAGCAGACATCAGCATTGTTTGTGGTCAGGACACACTTTGAGTGCTGTGTCCAGTTCTGGGCTCCTCAATTCAAGAGAGATGTTGAGGTGCTGGAAGGTGTCCAGAGAAGGGCAACGAAGNGATTGGCATTGGAATGGGCTGCCCAGGGAGGTGGTGGAGTCACCATCCCTGAAGGTGTTCAAGAAAAGCCAGGATGGGGCACTTAGTGCCATGGTCTGTTTGAGTTGATAGGTTTGGGTGCTAGGTTGGACTGGATGATCTTAGAGGTCTCTTCCAACCTGGTTGATTCCATAATTCTATGATTCTATGTTTCCTTTTCACAACCTGTCATCTAATTCCTCTCACCAGAATATCCCAGCTAGCTTCAAACTAGCACAACCTCATTATCAGGGAGTATGTGAAACAGCCTGCTTTGTGATGTACCAAAGTGAACATCTTACTGTGCTAGCTTCCAAAGTGGAAGTTCCTAGCTCCAAACACATTAATTATTGAAAGTAAACTTCAGTTTTGTACTACAGGCTACATATGAATTCCTACCTTCCAGATTAGTAGGCTAACAGCAACACCTTTAAACAACGACCCCTCTAACATGTCTATTTTAACCATATTAAAACAAAAGTGTGCATTTTGTGGGCTCATTTAATGACTTGAGTGCTCCCCCTTTACCATTATTAAAGAGTGACAGCAATTATTTGGTTTAGTTTTCCAAAAGCATTAGTGGCATCAGCCCTGTGTTAAAAGTTGCATCCACTCCCTTAGATACGGAGTCAGCTGTGTTTAAAACATTTTCTCTGTAGTAAGACAGACACTACCCTAAAACTTGGAGATAGTAAAGGTTATGAGAAGCCTGGAGAAGAGAAGGCTCAGGGTAGACCAGGTGGGGTTGGCCAGCCTGGATGGGGCTCTGGCCAGCCTGATCTAGGGTAGGGTGTCCTTGCCCGTGGCAGGGGGGGTGGAACTAGATGATCCTTGTGGTCCATTCCAACCCTGACTGATTCTATGATCTGCTTCTGCAGGGGATGTATTCATTTTCCTTCTTCCTTTCCAAGTTAAGGCTAGTAACTGAAGAGTGTCAATCTGAATCTAATGGAAAAGTGATACAGTGAAATTCAATTGAGTTTACTCTCACATCAGAGACCTGATCTAGCACATCACATGGTGTAGGTCATGTAAGTGCCAGGTGAGATGGAAGCAATGCAGTGGAAATGAACAGTCGAACAGTAGATGTTTGAGAGAGGAGAGTAAGGACAAACAAGGGAACCTCTTATCAGTTTGGAGTGATGTGAAGTTCAGCCACCAGTCTGGGTAATACAAACTTAAGATTTCATGAGGCTAACAAATTCTCTCCTCCCATATGCACATAAATTCAAACAATATTGCCATTTTATAATGAGTATGACACAGAATCAGGGAGTCACAGAAAACACACAGCTGGAACAGACCTCAAAGCTGATCTAGTCGAGACTTCCACACAGAACTGAAGGCTAAACACCAAACCATGTCCCTGAGCACCAGCTCCACAGGGCACTTAAAAACCCTCAGAGATGGCCCTGGGCAGACCATTCCAAAGGCTGAGAACCCTCTCTGGCAAGAAATATTTCTTAGCACCAATCTGAACCTGCCCTGTTGCAGCTTGGAACCATTTCTTCTGCTCCTGTCTCTTGCCACCAAGGAGCAGAGGCTGCCCCCTCCTCTCTCCAACCTCCCTTCAGGGAGCTGCAGAGAGCAATGAGCTCTGCCCTTATCTTCCTCTTCTGCAGGCTGCACACTCCCAGCTCCCTCAACCTCTCCTCACAGGGCTGTGTTCCAGGCCCCTCACCAGGGGGACACCGTTCTAGTGCCTCAACATCTCTCTTGAATTGAGGAGCCCAGAACTGGACACAGCACTCAAGGTGTGGCCTGAGCAATGTTGAGTATAGGATCAGAGGATCACAGGCTCACAGGATGTTAGGGGTTGGAAGGCACCTCAGAAGTCATCAAATCCAAACCCCCCTGACAGAGCAGGACCAGAGAATCCAGTGCAGGTCATACAGGACATACACATCCAGACAAGGCTGGAAATGCTCCAGAGAAGGAAACTCCACAACCTCTCTGGGCAGCCTGTGCCAGGGCTCTGTCATCCTTACACTCAAGAAGTTCTTCCTCATGTTGAGGTGGAACTTTGAGGTGGAATTCAGCATAAGAGAATTAAATAGAAACAAAATACATTTACTGAAATATTGCCAGGGTATTAATATTTTATAAGCTATGTAAGAAAATCTGATTTGTTCCTTTGTTTTGTATCCTTCTATCTAATGTACTCTTAGCCTGGATGTGGATATTTATTTACACAGGTATGCAGATGGTTTTGATATTACTTTATATTCCCACTCAGCTGCCACCAGTATTCAGCATGACTAATTTCTGTCGCTTTCCATTTCCTTACTTCCATTAATGGGAGCTAAGAAATTAACACTGACTCCATCTTTTATTTTGTTTGCCTGTTCCACAAGACAAAACAGGAAATAAATACACAGCTTCTGCAGATATGGCAAGATCCTTGAAGGCATATTTCTGCCGTAGCCTTCTCCAGTCGTTCAGCATCCATCAGCACCGGCAGGTTCTCAGGTGCATCAGACAGTGCCATTTCATGAGCTGCAGTGGTTCTGCAAGAATGCAAATTCCAGTGATGCTCCACAAAATCCACCATCTGTAAGCAATGCTTTGAAGTTGTGTACAGTTGATAGTGTTGATAGATGAAAAGCTCCCCATGAGCTGGCAGTGCCCTCATGCAGCCCAGAAGGCCAAATGTATCCTGGGATGCAGCAGGAGGAGTGTGGGCAGCAGGCAGGAGAGGGGATTCTGCCTCTTTGCTCTGCTCTGCTGAGACCCCACCTGGAATACTGCATCCAGGTCTGGTGTCCCCAGCGTGAGAGGGACATAGATGTGTTTGAACAAGTCCAGAGGAGGCCACAAAGATGATGCAGAGGCTGGAACACCTCTGCTAGGAGGACAGGCTGAGGGAACTGGGATTGTTCAGCCTGGAGAAGACTTTGGGAGGGATCTTAGAGCTGCCTGCCAGTACCTGAAGGGATCCTCCAGGAAGGCTGCAGAGGGACTTTTTACAAGAGTGTCCAGGGACAGGGCAAGGGGAAATGGAGAAACTGAGGGAGAAGAGGTTTGGATTGGATCTGAGGAAGCAATTCCTCACTAGGAGGGTGGCAAGGCTCTGGAATGGGTTGTGCAGAGAGGTTGTGGATGCCCCTGTCTGGAGATGTTGAAGATTGTTGAGGATTGGATGTGTCCTTGAGCAAGCTGGGCTAGATGAGAGGTGTCCCTGCCCATGGCAGGAGGTTGGCTTAGATGATCTCTAGGGTCTCTTCCAGCCTAAGACCTTCTGTGATTCTATGATTTTTTTTGTAGCAAGTATAATTTTTGATCCAGAAAGTGAGATAGTTTTACATTTTCAAATGCTTATCCTTGCAAGACATCAGTGTAGGGCAGCAAAAGATAAGAAGTCAACTCTAAAGCGAAAGTCAAATGGGGTTCTGGTGTGTGTTCATTGTTACACACATGCTTTATTACTTTGTGGAATAGTATAGGAACTCAGTTGTACTAACCAAAATGACAAGTAAAGGAAAGCAAAAGCAGATATCTGTCAGATATTTTCTAGCCAGAGCAGCACAGGTTCACCTCTATGCACAGCAGGCTTGCACCTCTGAAGTCCCCGCGTGGACCAAAACTTCTCTCAGTGTGCAGACAGCTGCAGTTACATCTACCTTTCGTAAAAAGGACTTTTGTTATGCTATCTTTGGGAGAAAATAGAAGAAAACTTTGGGAAGCAGCAGCAGCAGTCTCAGATCAATCTATGTTCGTCTATGGGCAAGGCTTTGATTGTGTTTGAGAGGTGCCAGGTCTTGGGCACAGCTAATTCTTAGGCTGATTCTTCCTTCAGTACTTTTTATGTGGCAGCTGAGGAAGGTTCTGCTGGGGTTGAAATACTCTTTGACTGTTAAAAAGCAGAACAAAAGCACTCATGACTAACATTGTCTAGGTGTTTGTTAAGCGTGGCAGGTTGCATTTGAAAACAAAAGGCTTCAGCTCAGGGATTTTCAAGTTGGGTTTTTTTTATCAGCTCTTGATGTAGTGCAACAGAATTTAAAGCCTCCTTTTACAGGCTCTTTAATTTGCTGTTGCCAGAGTAACATAAAATTCGGTGATTTGGCAGGCAAAGGAGGAATTGTCTGTCAAGTATTTTATGTTTAAGTATAATTATTGCAGATCTTTATATTGCAGTTTGTTGACTTGATTTTCCTTTCTTTTTTAAGGCTGTAACTAGTGTCTGCTTGAATGAAAGAGTGTAATCAGTTGAAAGAAGTTGTAGGTATTAGAGCTGTGCTTTCTGAGATCTTGTATCCACAAAGTGCTTTGCCTTTTTTACAGTTTCTGGTCTTCACAGTGAAATTCTGATTTGTTGGGAATTGCAGAGGTGGTATTGTTGTGGAGGCAGGGAATTAATGCAGCCAAGTCAGGAATATATATAAAAATAGAATGATTTTGTTTTCCCAAAACCTGCCCCCAAAACTATACACAGAAATTAATTTAGTTTTAATTAGCAGATTCAGTTTGATTGAGAAGATCTTACAAGGATACCATAGGGAAATTTGACTATTTTGGAAGTCAGGAGCTGGAAAAGGCTAAGCTACTAAACACAGCATCCCCCACTAGTGATCAGGCTGAGACGAAAGTTTACTCACAGGTGAGCCAAGCTGAGAGAAAGGGTGCTCCAGGTGCTTCTCCCCTCGCTCTCTTTCAGAAGACATCTGAGGCTTGTTAAGGCCTATCAAGCTGCATAAAGGGGGTGCTTATGGTGGGAAGCCATCAAAAGCAGGGACGGTCCTGTCCCTCAGGAGCTTGTCCTGCGGAGCGCCAGGGGACTCCTTCCTGCAGGAGCTATGCAGGCAGGGTAGAACTCTAAGGCAGGAACCCCAAGGTGGGAAGCACCCCAATATTTATACCCTTCCTAGACAAAGGGCTGAGTTACCACTGCCTAGGTGTGAAGACCACAGCCAATGCCCAGCCTGATTCCAGCGTGGGCATTGCACGGGGCACCCCTCGTGCTGGAAGGGCCCTTTGCTCCCCCCCTTCACGCCTGCAGGACAGGGTTTTTTTTGCACCTTTCCTCTCCCATTCAAACCACAGAGGGAGAGGGATTTTGGGGTATGTGGACTCCAGGACAGGCATATGGTTTGCAGAAGCTTTCATAGGAGTCTTTCAATGATTGTAAATTCGTAATTGCAGCTAAACTGAGGCAGTGTGGTCTGGATGAGCAGGGAGTGAGGTGGATGGGAACTGGTTGAAGGGAAGAAGTCAGAGAGTGGTGGTCGATGGGGTGAAGTCTAGTTGGAGGCTTGTAACTAGCAGAGTCAGTACTGGGACCAGTTCTGTTAAAAATATTCATCAATGGCTTGGATGAGGGCACAGAGAGCACTGTCAGCAAGTCTGCTGATGACACAAAGCTGAGTGCAGTGGCTGGCACACACCAGAAGGCTGTGCTGCCATTCAGCCAGGCTTGAACAGGCTGAGAGATGGGCAGGGAGAAATTGAATGAAATTCAACAAGGGCAAGGATAGTCTTGCATCTGGGAAAGAACAACTTCATGGAACAGTATAGGTTGGGGACTGATCTGCTGGAGAGTGGTGAAGGTGGGGAAAGGATCTGGGGGTCCTAGTGGATGGGAGGGTGACCATGAGCCAGTAATGTGCTCTGGTGGCCAGGAGGGGCAATGCTATCCTGGGGTGGATTAGAAGGGCTGTGGCTAGTAGATTGAGAGAGGTTCTCCAGCCCCTCTAACTCTGCCCTGGTGAGACAACATCTCAAGTTGTGTGTCCAGTTCTGGGCCCCTCAGTTCAAAAAGGACCTCAGGGAACTGCTTGACAGAATCCAGCACAGAACCACAAGGATGACTAAGGCAGTGGAACATCTTCTTTATGAAGAAAGCCTGGAGGAGTTAGGACTGTGCTGCTTGGAGAGGAGGAGCCTGAGGGGTGACCTCATTCATGTTGACAAAGTTGTGCAGGGTGAATGCCAGGAGGATAGAGCCAGGCTCTGCTGAGTGATACCCAGAATAAGGGGCAATAGGTGGGAGTTGAGGCATAGGATGTTCCATGGAAGCATGAGGAGGGATTTTTTCCCTGCGAGGGTGACAAAGCAGTGGAACAGGCTGCCCAGTGGGACTGTGGAGTCTCCCTCTCTATATTCAAGAACTGACTGGATGCATTCCTGTGTAATCTGTTTTAGGTGACCCTGCCCTGGCAGGGGGTTGGGCTGGATGAGGTCCCTTCCAACCCCTAACCTTCTGTGATTGTGTATAATTGTGGTATTAAAGATCAAGCCAAGTATTCAGCATCAGATTTGCACTTTCAGCAATCTTAGTGTTTGGTTTGCACTAATCACTATAGCTTAGCTTTGCTCCTCATGAATTTTGGGCTGGTGGGATGTCCCTAAGGGTGTCCCTAAGCCTGAAGGAAAGCTTTTGAAATATTCTTGTGGGAAACTGACATTGATGTCATACTAAGTAACCTCCATTTGTCAGATGTTAATACAGCAGATTCTTTTGCTGCTATCAAAGAGCATGTAGTTGAAAATAGCAGATTTCTGTGCTTGCTTGCATCCTTAGCTAGACCTGAGGAGTTTCTATTAGGAAGACGTCGGAGGAGTAATCGGCTTGCAAGCAGCAAGGCTTTCGCAACTGCATGACCCTTCAGTGGAACTGCCAACTGCAATAGTGCAGAACTGAAATATGGGAAGCAGTCAGGGTGCTGATGGGAATGATTTCAGAGCATTGAAATAGGAATCTGTTTTACTGGCCTGTTGTCGTGGAGACAAGGAATGAATGTGGCTGAGCCAGGAATTATAAAAATAGAATGATTTCCTTTTCCTGAAAGCCTCCCCCCAAACTAGATACAGAACTGGTTTGGGTTCATGTACAGATTCTAGTTCGATCCGGAACTCTTCAAAGGATGTTATGGACAAATGCAGAGAGTTAAGAAGTCAGGCACTGGAAAAGGCTGAGCTACAAACACAGCTTTACCCCACTAGCAATCAGGCTGAGCAGGGAATTAAGGCAGCAGCAGCAGGCTTTACTCACAGAGGTGAGAGAGGTATTGGGCAGTGATCCCTTGCTGGATTCCTCTGCTCTCAGCTGCCTCCTGGTGCTGCAAGCAGGATCCAATAGTCTGGATCCAGGCGGCAGCAGCCCAGGGCCAGTGGCAAAGCTGCCAACCTCAGCAATGTCTCTGGACACAGCTGCCACAAGACAGGGATTCATGGAAGTGACACTGCCTCAGCAGCAGCAGGGCAGAGCCAAACTTCTTCTGCACAGGCAGTTGGCTGTGATATGGTCTGAGAGTAGCCAGGTCCGGGTGCCGCTGGCAGCTCTCTCAAAGGGACCCCAGGGCTTGCCAAGCCTGCAAGTTTGCTCAGAACGGTGCAGAAGTGAGGAGAAGCATCCAAGGGCAGGGATGGTGTAAAACTGACAGCTGTGTGAAAAGGTAGGAGCTGTCCAAAAGCAGGGATGGTCCAAAAGGGGAACTCTGTCACGGCAGGAACCTGTCCTGTCAGGAGCTCTGCCAAGGCAGGAGCCTGTCCTGTCAGGAGCTCTGCCAAGGCAGGAACCCTTTCACGGCAGGAACCCCCTCACACCTTCTCCCCTGCTCTATTTATGCTTTTCTTGACAAAGTGTCCATTTCCATTTTATAGTGGGCAAGAAGAACCCAGGCAGGCACCAGCCCCACTCCAGCATGGGCTCCCACGTGAGTCAGTACAGCTGTGGAAAGGCCTCCTGCTGTTCCCCCTTCAAGCCTGCAGGGCAGGGAGGGGGAAGCAGTTTTTGCATCTTCTTCTCCTCCCCATTCAAGCCTGCAGAGCCGGGGGGGGGGTGAAGAGAAGAAAGGACTTTGGCATGCTCTGGAACACCTGTATTTAAAGTTCCTGCATTTCTGAATGTTAAAGGTTGAGTTTTGTTTCTCTTGCAATAATGAATTCCCTCTACACACACATCTTTGTTGAGGTATGTTCTAATAGAGGCATTTTGCTGGCCTTATTGGCATTTCCAAGAACAATACAATGGCTTAACCATTGTTGGAGCAGATTTTCTCTCAAGAGTGCTCCATAGCTGGAGAATGCTTTTTCATTCTTTTTGTTCCAAGAATTTGGCTTCATGTACTGTGTCAGTTTGGACTAAATACCTGTGAAAAATGATGCATTATGACAAAATGTGTAATGTGTTTGCCAGATTTGCACTTCCCCACAGCTGGAGAAACTCCATTACACATTTCCAAGGATAAAACACTGGAGTAATGCAATAGAACATTAGACCATAGAATCATCGAGTCATACAATCATAGAGTCACAGAATCAGTCAGGGTTGGAAGGGACCACAAAGATCAGCCAGTTCCAGCCCCCCTGCCAAGGGCAGGGACACCCTACCCTAGAGCAGGCTGCCCACAGCCTCAGCCAGCCTGGCCTTAAACACCTCCAAGGATGGGGCCTCAACCACCTTCCCGGGCAGCCCATTCCAGGCTCTCACCACTCTCATGCTCAACAACTTCCTCCTCACGTCCAGGCTGAATCAACCAGAAGACTTTGATTCTATACACTCAACAAAGGCTAGGACAGGCTCTTCACTTAGTCTCTATAGTACATAGCTTTGGCTAAGTGCTGTGCTCCTTAAAGCCCCAAGGCCTCAGTGCCACTGTGCTCTGGGCAGGTGGGGAAGTTGGTACCCATTTTGTAACTGCACTTCGTTTAGTAACACGGAATATCAGTCGTTCCCTAAGTGTTGTGGAGTTGTAGATCGTAAACTTTCAGTTTAAATTAAGCAGCACAGCTGGCTGCCTTAATTTGATGCATTATAGCACAAATGTTTCAACAGCTTGACTAGAATGAACCATACTGCAGATCCAAAGGAAGAGCAGAGGTCAGTGCACATGGTGCCTAGTGATTTGCAAATTTCCTTCACTGGGCTGTACTAAGTTGTCTCCTGTGGAACTTCTCTTCGAGGTGTGAAACAGAATAGTGAAGGATATCCAATCAGTTTTGCTTAAGAATAGTGCAGTATAATAAGGAAGTCCAAAATAGTATGGCTGCCTCAAATGTTCAGAGGCAAATTAAAAGCAATAGTAGCCATGCTTAGGGTATTTTTAAAAAGCTTTAGTCTAATGGGATAAAGAGATTGGAAATTAAGAAAGTAAAATGAGAGAGGTTCTCCTTCCCCTCTGCTCTGCCCTGACAAGGCTGCATCTGGAGTACTGTGTCCAGTTCTGGGCCCCCCAGTTCAAGAGGGACATAGAACTGCTTGAGAGTCCAGCACAGAGCCACAAAGATGCTGAAGGGAATGGAACAGCTCTGTTAGGAGCAGAGCCTGAGGGAGCTGGGGCTGTGCTGCTGGAGAGGAGGGGACTGAGAGGTGACCTCACCAGTGGTTATAAAGATGTAAAGGTGAGTGGCAGGAGGCTGGAGCCAGGCTCTGCTGGGTGATGCCCAGTGCCACGACAAGGGGCAATGGTGGAAGCTGAGGCATAGGAAGGTTCATTTAAACATGAGGAGGAATTTTTTCCCTGTGAGAGTGACAGAGCCCTGGAAAGGCTGCCCAGGGAAGTTATGGAGTCTCTCTCTCTGGAGGTATTCAGAACCCACCAGGACACGTTCCTGTGTGATCTGGTACAGGAGATCCTGCTGTGGCATGGAGGTTGGACTGGATGAGCTTTTGAGGTCCCTTCCAGCCCCTGACACTCTGTAGTTCTGTGATTATGAATTGTATGAAATATATATTTCTATACAAACATGTATGAGAGAATCCAGAAGACCTGCCTATCTCCTCCACATTTAGGGGATTTCTTAGCTGAACAAGAGAAATTCAAGCATCTAAAGACACCAAATCCGTAACTGTGTTTATGATTGAGTGAGAAAATGTATTCTGTATTCAGAGAGGCCTGGAATACAAAGCAGCTGCCTTTGCTCTCTATCTATTCACTGTGAATCTAGTGTTAAGAATGTAAGTCTGTGTCATAGGAAGCATTGAATTGAGCTGCCACACAGAAAATGACAGCAGTCTGGGTGCACTTCAGAATACACTGTGTTTAATTCTGAGTGCTGGATTTCCCTGTACACTTCCTTTTTGATATGCATCCAAAGGTGTGCTAGTTTGAGCCTAGCTGGGATGTTTTGGTGAGAAGAATTAGATAATAGGCTGAGAGATGAAAACAGTGGTGAGGTCTACTTCCCTCACAGCCTTGCTGAGATGTGTAGAAAGGAAAAGCAAAACATTAGATAAAGTCACTTCGCTTGGGCACTTCACTCTGGGCTGTGCTCTCAGCTCTTTGCCTGCTGGAGAGCTGAGGCTGCTGGCTGAACTTGCCTCTAACTTGCTTTCTAACCTCCCCCTCCATTTGCTTTGGCTGATTCACCTTTGCTTCTTAATCCCCTTGGCTGAACCTCCATTCTTCCTTGGGACTGGGGTAAGGTTGAGAGGGGTAGGGGGAAGGTGAGGGGGTGGTTGAGAGCCCCTGCTGGGGACTCAGGTTTCTGGGAGGG